>MU106984.1:59353-75275 GCA_012274485.2 Sinapis alba | reverse complement strand
TAAGAAGTTATTCCATTTTCTAATAAGGATATCCATGTTTAGCATGTTTGGAAATATGACAATTTCTTGAAGCTTCTAATAAAACCAGGATGAATAACTATGTAAGAAGCTTGATTTGGAACCATTATTCAGTGGAGAGTATCGATGAAGTTGAATAAATCCCAAAGGAGTTATGTTTAAGAAGTTATTCCACTTTCTAATCAGGATATCCATGTTTAGCCTGTTTGGACATATGGCAATTTCTTGAAGCTTCTAATCAAACCAGGATAAATCACTATGTAAGAAGCTTGATTTGGAACCATTATTCAGTGGAGAGTATCCATGAAGTTGAATAAATCCCAAAGGAGTTATGATTAAGAAGTTATTCCACTTTCTAATCAGGATATCCGTGTTTAGCCTGTTTGGACATATGGCAAGTTTTTCAGCTCCTAATCAAACCAGGATGAAAAACCATGTAAGAAGATTGATTTGGAACCATTATTCAGTGGAGAGTGTCCATGGAGTTGAATAAATCCCAAAGGAGTTATGTTTAAGAAGTTATTCCACTTTCTAATCAGGATATCCATATTTAGCCTATTTGGACATATGACAATTTATTCAAGCTTCTAAACAAACCAAGACGAAACACTATGTAAGAAGCTTGATTTGGAACCGTTATTAAATGGAGAGTATCCATGAAGTTAAATAAATATCCCAAAGGGGTTATGTTTAAGAAGTTATTCCACTTTCTAATAAGGATATCCATGTTTAGCATGTTTGGACATATGGCAAATTCTTCGAGCTTCTAATCAAACAAGGATGAATCACTATGTAAGAAGCTTAATTTGGAACCAATAATCAGTGGAGAGTCTTTCATGAAGTTGAATAAATATCATGAGTTATGTTGAAGAAGTTATTCTACTATCTAATCAGGATGTCAATGTTTAGCCTGTTTGGACATATGGCAAGTTCTTCAAGCTTCTAATCAAACCACGATGAATCACTATGTAATAAGCTTGATTTGGAACCATAATTAAGTGTAGAGTATCCATGAAGTTTAATAAATCCCAAAGGAGTTATGTTTAAGAAGTTATTCCACTTTCTAATCAGGATATCCATGTTTAGCCTGTTTGGACATATGGCAATTTCTTCAAGCTTCTAATCAAACCATGATGAATCTTTATGTAAGAAGCTTGATTTGTAAACATTATTCAGTGGAGTGTATCCATGAATTTGAATCCCAAAGGAGTTATGTTTAAGAAGTTATTCCACTTACTAATCAGGATATCCATGTTTAGCCTATTTGGACATATGGCAAGTTCTTCAAGCTCCTAATCAAACCAGGATGAATCACTATGTAAGACGATTGATTTGGAACCATTATTTAGTGGAGAGTATCCATGAAGTTGAATAAATCCCAAAGGAGTTACGTTTAAGAGTTATTACACTTTCTAATCAGGATATCCATGTTTCGCCTGTTTGGAAATTTGACAATTTCTTCAAGCTTCTAAACAAACCAAGATGAAACACTATGTAAGAAGCTTGATTTGGAACCATTATTCAGTGGAGAGTGTCCATGAAGTCGAATAATTCCCAAACGATTTGTGTTTAAGAAGTTATTCCACTTTCTAATCAGGATATCCATGTTTAGCCTGTTTAGACATATGGCAATTTCTTGAAGCTCCTAATCAAACCAGGATGAATCACTATGTAAGAAGCTTGATTTGGAACCATTATTCAGTGGATAGTCTCCATGAAGTTGAATAAATCCCAAAGTAGTTATGTTTAAGGAATTATTCCACTTTCTAATCAGGATATCCATGTTTAGCCTGTTTGGACATATGGCAAGTACTTCAGCTCCTAATCAAACCAGGATGAAAAACTATGTAAGAAGATTGATTTGGAACCATTATTCAGTGGAGAGTGTCCATGAAGTTGAATAAATCCCAAAGGAGTTATGTTTAAGAAGTTATTCCACTTTCTAATCAGGATATCCATGTTTAGCCTGTTTGGACATATGGCAATTTCTTGAAGTTTCTAATCAAACCAGGATAAATCACTATGTAAGAAGCTTGATTTGGAACCAATAATCAGTGGAGAGTCTTTCATGAAGTTGAATAAATATCATAAGAGTTATGTTGAAGAAGTTATTCTACTATCTAATCAGGATGTCAATGTTTGGCCTGTTTGGACATATGGCAAGTTCTTCAAGCTTCTAATCAAACCACGACGAATATCTATGTAATAAGCTTGATTTGGAACCATAAATAAGTGTAGGGTATCCATGAAGTTGAATAAATCCCAAAGGAGTTATGTTTAAGAAGTTATTCCACTTTTTAATCAGGATATCCATGTTTAGCCTGTTTGGACATATGGCAATTTCTTGAAGCTCCTAATCAAACCAGGATGAATCACTATGTAAGAAGCTTGATTTGGAACCATTATTCAGTGGAGAGTCTCCATGAAGTTGAATAAATCCCAAAGGAGTGATGATTAAGAAGTTATTCCACTTTCTAAACAGGATATCCATATTTAGCCTATTTGGACATATGACAATTTATTCAAGCTTCTAAACAAACCAAGATGAAACACTATGTAAGAAGCTTGATTTGGAACCATTATTCAGTGGAGAGTATCCATGAAGTTGAATAAATCCCAAAGGAGTTATGTTTAAGAAGTTATTCCACTTTCTAATTAGGATATCCATTAGCCTATTTGGACATATGGCAAGTTCTTCAAGCTCCTAATCAAACCATGATGAATCACTATGTAAGAAGATTGCTTTGGAACCATTATTCAGTGGAGAGTATCCATGAAGTTGAATAAATCCCAAATGAGTTATGTTTAAGAAGTTATTCCACTTTCTAATTAGGATATCCATGTTTAGCTTTTTTCGACATATGACAAGTTCTTGAAGCTTCTAATCAAACCAGGATGAATCACTATGCAACCATGGTTGAACCAGCTGACTATTCAACAAAGGATAAACCGGGATGGCTGAATGGAAAGCTTGAAGATGAACCTAGGCTGGAATGGAGCATGCTGTGCTTATTTCTCACTCAAGTTACAATGAAGATGTGATCATATTCGAGTTTGGACTTTTCTCAGCTCAAGACAAGATCAGAAACCAAAAAATTAAAGGAAACAATGACTTACTTGGTTTAGTATGAGCCAGAACCAAATCACCACGAAAATCAAGTGAAGAAGTCAGCCTAAATAATTAATATTGAGTTTTCAAGACAAATTTAGTTTTAATTAAGCTTTTCTTATTTTCTACAATTTTAGGACTTTTCTATTTCCTTCTTCTCTACTTAAACTCTCTTTTGTTTTCAGAAATATTATTCACCTTTTTTTATCAAAAACACTCTCTAAGTTTGTGAATCATTTGTTCATCATATGAACATTGATTGCTAAGGAGTTCATTCTCCAATTGCATCTTGTTTGTGATTGAAATCAGAGTTCATTCTCTTGATCACTAACACATCTATACAAGATTTGATCCGTCCATAGATCATTTCTGAAGATCATCCAATCAATCCATCCATCATCTCTGAAGTCAACCCCTTTTCTCTCTCAAACCAGAAGAACATCCTTCATAGAATCAGGGACAAAAAAGGATCTCATCATATGGGATTCATCAAGTGGTATCAGAGCAGATCTGAAGGCTCTTGATCTTGGTTTGATTCTGAAACTCTAAAAATCTGGGTTTGCATCTGAAAATCTCTATTTCTTCTCTTTGTTTTGGGGAATCTGGTTTCTATTCTCTGCAATTTTCTCCTAAAGTTCTTATATTTCTATATGTTGTATCTGCAAGAGGGCCAACCAGGTTTTTTAAAAAAAACAGAAACAAATCGAAAAGATTTAAGAAAAATTTGAAAAGAAATTCAACTTGGCTGAAGAGAAATCCAGCCTCTGGTGGTAAAGCATCTTGCAAACAAAAATCTTGCAATCTTTCTATCTCTTTCTTCTGTTTTGGGGTTGGAGAACTGATCTCTAAAAGATTGATCTTTATTTGTTGCTGAGCTACTGGATTCACATGAAAAAAAAACTCACTGAAAAATAAGAGAGAAACACTTGAGAGAAGAGAGGCTTTGGCTATTTATATATGTGCTAACTTTTCTTGTTGAGATTGTAACAGGAAACCATGGCTGGAGGTGTCAGTAAAAGAAAGGAGGCACCAACTATGACATTGAATAAATGGCAAATGGAAGCAATGATGTCTGAGATCATGAAAAGAATGAAAAAGACTGATCTTTTACAAAAGAAACATGCTGATGATTTCTTTGGTAATGTTTCTCAAGTTTAGAAGGATACAAAGATCAAAAGGAGGAGCAAGATTCCATCTTTATGTGGCAGAAACGACCCTGATGGGTACTTGGAGTGGGAACAGCAAATGGAACTTGTTTTTGATGGCCAAAACTACTCAGAAAGAAAGAAGGTTAGATTGGCTACATCAAAGTTCTGTGGAGATGCCATTCAATGGTGGGATCAACTTGTTACTACAAGAAGTAGAACAGGAGAAGCACAAGTTGCATCCTGGTTTGAGCTCAAACACTTCATGAAGAAACACTTTGTTACTGAGAACTACAACAGAAAACAACAAAGACAGGTCAAAGAGGAGACAAGAACTTTCCATGATCATGATCACCCAAGAAAGTCTCAGCCAAATAAGCGAAGAAGGGAGCACATGGGAGTTGAAGAACCTAAGGAACTTGAGGAAGAAAGTGGAAACCACACTGAAGAAGAGAAAGAAGTCACATATTGCTTGCCATGGTTGAAAGACAAAGGAGAAACAAAGCTGCTGGAAAAATATGAGAGTTCTTTTCTCTGTTTTGAATTTTTACCTGAAGTTACACCTGATTGTGATGAACGAACCTATTTTGAACCGGTGCAACCGAGTAGCATTGATTCAGTGTCTCAGGTCTTAGAAGAAACCCCAGCAAAAGAAGCAGAAAAGAGTTCACCACCAAAAGAAGAGTTGGAGCAGCCAAACAACATTGAAGCATAAACAAATGCTAAGTCATTCTCTTTAAACTCTCAAGAGCACTGTAAGGAACTTGTTATGGTTAATTCTCTGCCTGAAATGTTTGTTAAGGTTAGTTCCAGTGATGTCAAACGTTTTGGTCTAGACAAGGTAAAAGAATTTTGTGTTTCAAACTCTGTTTTTGAAAACATGCTTAACTCTTTTAAAGTATTTGAACCAGATAAACTCCCTGATGAAAAACGTCTACAGTTTGTTAGTAAACTCAATCCTGGTCTTGTTTTGAGTTTTGATCAGTTTATAGAACATAACAAAAGCCTTGATCATCCTGAAAAGAGAATTGAGCTTATTGTGCAACAATCTGATTTCTGTTTCAGAAAACCTTGTAATTTTTTTGCTTGCTTTGATGATAATGGCTTTGATCTGAGTTTCTCTAGGAATGAACTAGTCACTGGTGATTTGTTTGTATCTGATTATGCTTTTAACAAACCTAGAAAGTTGCAGGAACTGAAAGCACTTAAGGCTGAAACCGAGTTTGTTCTTGATTCTGATTTGAAACTTGCTAGTTTATGTTCTGAAACTGAAAAATTTTGGCATGTTTTAAGATCAAGCTTGCCGAATGATGTTGTTTTGAGCTTTGAGGATATATTAGTGTACAACACATTCTTTGAAAGTCATGCTAAACTTGTGAGACATGTGCTAACTGATTCTGAATCTGATCTTGAACTTAAACTTGTGTTTTCTGATTTTGAGCATGTGGGGCACGTTTTGAAGTTGATCTATGGTACTTCATGCCTTGAAAACATTCTGGTTTACAATACTTACTTTTATGTGTATCTTAAAAGTCTGAAACAAGTGCAACATGTTCTCAGAAAGAAATGCTTGGTTATTGATCATATTTTTATTTTTTTGATCAAAGGTTATTGATCATATTAAGAACATGTTTTTCCTATATGACACTGGATTTCTAGTCTCTGTTTTGAGTGTCCAGGATCAACAGAATCATTCGCAAAGGAGTGCGAAGGACAAAAGCAGAGACCATGCTTATCAGCCAGTGATCTGGAGATGGAAGTACTTGAGGAAAATAGATTCAAAACACCAAGGAAGTTTCTGTCCAAAACCTTATTTTGATGTTGCTTTCATGCTTATTCTCTTGATAATTTGTCTTGCTTCTTACTTGTTTCCTTTTTATGTAGGAGATACTGATTTGAGGACAAATCTTTTCAAAGGAGGAGGGGATGATGCAACCATGGTTGAACCAGCTGACTATTCAACAAAGGATAAACCGGGATGGCTGAATGGAAAGCTTGAAGATGAACCTAGGCTGTGAAGAAATGAAGAAGTCTAGAGTTTCATATGAAGAACATGAGAGAGAACGGAGAGGAGGAGAGTTCGAACTTCAGAGAGAGAGAGAGAGAGAGACAAAGAGAATAGAGAAACATAATTCCTTGTATTAATTTGGTTCTGCATACAATCCTTAATATAGGCAAGACAATAGACACAGGACAAACATAAACAATAAACAAAGAGGCTGCAAGCTCAGACTGGCTTGGACAGTGGCAGGGCAGACTGGCCCGGACAGTGGGAGTGATAGTGACATCTCGGCTACCTCTCTCATCCTTAGCAACACATGTGATCTCCCTTTGTTCCTTAGCTCTAACGGCCTTCTCTTCTTTATTTAAAATATTCCCAGAGCTTAGGAAGTGTCCCACTTGTTACTTGCGACCAGAAGCACACAATGCTTGCCTTAGACTCCACGTTAGGGCAGATGAGGACCATCCGTACACATGTACGGAACAAACTCCCTTAGATGATCCGGCTTGGTTCTATTGCTTTCTTTCTCTTGTTCATGTTATTGATGTCTTCATGTCAACACTCCCCCTCAAGCTTGACCATAGGAACTGGTCAAGCTTGGAATCCATGAAGCATTCCCTCATTAAAACCTTTGGATCAGCAAAACCACTTGGGACAGAAACTAAGCCAAGGAAAAAGAGTAGAACACTTCATGGAATAGGGGATCAGTATGATGAGATATTCACGAGTCCAATCTTGGAATGTATGAACTCGCAGACCTTAGTACTTGCAGCCTTAGTGAAGATATCAGCCAACTGATCTTCAATCCTAGTATAGCATGGCAATATGACCTTCTGCTCTACAGCTTGCCTCACCTTATGGCAGTCAACTTCTATGTGTTTAGTTCTCTCATGGAAGACAGAGTTGCTTGCAATGTGTATAGCAGCCTGATTATCACAATGCATAGTGATTGGTGTTGTAGTTTCAATACCCAAGTCTTTAAGCAGCCCCTTGATCCAAATCAACTCGCTAGTAAGCTTCCTCATGGCTCTATATTCTGCTTCAGCACTTGAACATGAAACTACCTTCTGCTTCTTGCTCTTCCAAGTTAATAAGTTGCCTCCAATGAAGGTACAATATCCAGTAGTTGATCTCCTATCAACTCTATCTCCTGCCCAATCAGCATCACAATACCCAACAATCTCAGTGCTTCTATTGCAACCCATCCATACTCCTTGACCTGGTGCCTCCCTTAGATACCTCAGAACTCTCTCAACCATGTTCCAATGGTGAATATTTGGCGCTTGCATCTGCTGGCTGACTTGGTTCACAGTAAAACCTATGTCTGGTCTTGTAATGGTTAGGTAGATAAGTTTCCCAACCATCCTCCTGTACTGTTTCACATCTCCATAGGGTTTGTCTTCAAACTCCCCCTCTCGCATCACTTTGTAGCCATCTTCAAGGGGAGTCTTGGCTGTCCTTCCACCTAGATCACCTGCCTCATTCAATAGATCAATTGTGTACTTTCTTTGGGATAAGAACAGCCCCTCTTTAGATCGGCATATCTCAATCCCTAGAAAGTACTTAAGCTCTCCCAAAGCTTTAATATCAAAAGAGGATTTAAGAAAGGCTTTGGTGGAGGAGATACCTTCCTTATTGCTTCCTGTGATGATAATGTCATCAACATAGATCAGAATGACTACTATGCCTTGTTGGCTGGTGAGAGTGAAAAGCGTGTGGTCTGCTTCAGACTTGATGAACCCTTTCCCATTGAGAGTGGTGCTTAGCTTATGGTACCATGCTCTTGGTGATTGTTTTAGTCCATAGATGGCTTTCTTCAATCTCAATACATTCCCTGGTTTGACAAGATGTTCCATACCAGGAGGTGGTCTCATATAGACCTCATCTTCTAATTCACCTTGTAGGAATGCATTCTTGACATCCATTTGCCATAGATCCCATTCCAAGTTTACTGCCAATGATAGAACAATCCTGATGGTGTGTAGCTTAGCTACTGGTGCAAATGTGTCAAGATAGTCTTCTCCATAGACTTGAGTGTACCCTCTTGCAACCAACCTTGTCTTCTTCCTTTCTGGTTTCCCATTGGCCAGATACTTGATGGTGAATATCAGCCGGCTTGTGACTGCTTTCTTGCCTTTGGGAAGCTCAGCTTCAAACCAAGTGTCATTCCTGATCATGGCATTGACCTCATCTCCAACTGAGTCTCTCCATTCATCCAGTTCCATAGCTTCTTCATAGGATTTTGGAATGTACTCTTGATCAATGCTAGTAATGAAGGCTTGATGTTCCTTGGGGTAATAGGCAAGCGAGCATGTTGCTTGAGTTGGATGTGCCACTGCTTGGCTATTGAAGTACACCCTTGTGTTGATCCAGTTAGATGGATGTTTCTTCAGTCTTGTGCTTCTCCTAAGCGGCTGAATTTCTTCTATATGATCTTCTCCATTAGACTCAGCCTCATCTTGTTGTCCTGATGGCTCATGTTGTTGGCTTTCTTCCTGATCCTGAACCTCTTGCTCTTGACCAGTGTGAGAGTCTTCTTGATTTGAATCCTCTTGATTCCCCCCTTCAGGATTAGGATGAACAGCTTCTTCATCCACATCCTCAACAGTTTCTGGACTTGTATTAGCTTCTGGACCAGTACCACCAGTAGCTCTTTCCTCTCTTGTCATATTAATGCCAAGATTCTCCATAATACGCCTCAGATTATTTGCCCTATCCGAGGTTCCTTGAGGAAGGTCTTTGAGATTTTCCCAATTCTTCTCCTCATAATACCCTCTGGATTCCACAAATTTGACATCCCTAGAGACTAACACCCTCCTGGTTTCTGGAGCATAGCATTTGTACCCCTTTTGAGTAGTAGAGTAGCCTATGAACACAGCCTTAGTACTTCTTGCCTCAAGTTTGTTTCTATGTTCACCTGGCTGCAAAACATAGCACAAACACCCAAATACCCTTAAGTAATCAATAGGGGGTTTTCTTTTGTTCAATACCTCATATGTGATAAAATGTAAGGAGTTAAGGTGTAGTTTGTGAGGATAAATGAAGAATGATGAAGAACAGAAGAAGAACTATGGAGAAATCCGAGAGAGAGAGGAGAGTGAGATTTCAAACAAGGAGAGAGAGAGTGAAGAGGAATAATATTTCCTTGCTTAATTTAGTTTCTGGTACATGGGTTTATAAAGACAAACAATAAGAAAATATCTCAAGGGAAATAATAAACAAAGGAGCCTGCAAAACCATTAAACTAATCTATTCTTGGACTGAGGTGCCCTGAGCAAGCAGGCTGATAATGACAGCTCCTAACGGCTGGGAAGGGCATTTGAATCCTTAACCCAACTCGTGACTCTCTCCTGGTTCCCTTAGGCGATTTGGTTCCACTCTCCTTAGCTTCTAATTCTTTCTCCTTAGTTTCCTTGTGACATTTCTGATTTGAATTGCTTCCCTTCCTTGTCTTGCACACAAAGGTAGGTCAGGCTGTACGGACTGACTTGGCTTCCAAGGTAACTGACTTTCTTGAGACATCCGAACTTGATTGTTTCCCTCTTGTCTCTTATTGCATCATCTCATCACATTACTCTTCATGTCAACACTCCCCCTCAAGCTTGACCATAGGGACTGGTCAAGCTTGGATTACCATGAAGTATTCCCTCATTAAAACCTTAGCTTGGAAAAACCACTTGGGATAGAAACCAAGCCAAGGAAAAAGAGTAGAACACTCCATGGCAAGGGGATTAGTGACAAGTGGGGTCTATGAGTCCAAGTCTAGGATGAATGAACTCACAAACCTTGCTGCTAGCTGCCTTGGTGAATATCTCAGCCAGTTGATACTCACTTCTAGTATAGCATGGGAGTATCACTTGCTGTTCCACTGCTTGTCTCACTTTGTGGCAGTCCACTTCTATATGCTTTGTCCTTTCATGAAAGACTGAAATGGACGCAATGTGGATTGCTGCCTGGTTGTCACAATGCATGGTCATTGGGGTGTTGATCTCAATACCCAAGTCCTTTAGAAGCCCCTTTATCCATATGAGTTCACTGGTCAGCTTCTTCATGGACCTATATTCTGCCTCAGCACTTGAGCAGGAGACCACCTTCTGCTTCTTGCTCTTCCATGTGACTAGGTTTCCTCCAATGAATATACAATAACCAGTGGTTGATCTTCTATCAACTCTGTCCCCAGCCCAATCAGCATCACTGTATCCCACAACTTCAGTGCTCTTGTTGCAAGCCATCCAAACACCTTGATTAGGCGCCTCTCTTAGGTATCTCAAGATCCTTTCAACCATGCTCCAGTGATGAACCTTAGGACACTGCATGGCTTGACTCACTTGGTTCACAGCAAAGCACAAGTCTGGACGAGTGATAGTCAAGTAAATGAGTTTGCCAACCATTCTCCTATACTTCTTGATATCTTCAAATGGTGTTGCTTCATACTCCCCCTCTCGCAGCACCTTGTAGCCTTCTTCCAGTGGAGTCTTGGCCTGACTACTTCCAAGGTTTCCTGCCTCATTTAAAATGTCAAGTGTGTACTTCCTTTGGGATAAGAAAAGCCCCTCTTTAGAGCGGCATATTTCAATCCCTAGGAAGTACTTCAATTATCCCAAATCTTTAATGTCAAAAGCATTCTTAAGAAAAGTTTTAGTTGAGAGAATACCTTCTTTGTTGCTACCAGTAATGATGATATCATCAACATATACCAAGATGGCAACAATACCTTGCTGGTTGGTCAGTGTGAAGAGAGTGTGATCAGCTTCTGATTTCACAAAACCTCTCCCATTGAGAGTGGTGCTCAACTTGTGATACCAGGCCCTTGGAGATTGCTTCAAGCCATAGATAGCCTTCTTTAATCTGAGAACATTCCCTGGTTTAACCATGCTCTCAAGACCAGGGGGTGGTCTCATGTATACTTCATCTTCCAATTCTCCTTGAAGGAAGGCATTCTTCACATCCATTTGCCATAAGTCCCACTCTAGGTTGACAGCAATAGATAGAAGAATCCTTATTGTATGTAGCTTAGCCACAGGAGCAAAAGTATCCAGATAATCTTCACCATACACTTGAGTATATCCCCTTGCCACTAGCCTTGTCTTCCTTCTTTCAGGTTTTCCATTTGCCTGATACTTAATGGTGAAGATGAGGCGACTAGTTACTGCTTTCTTGCCTTTGGGGAGTTCAGTTTCAAACCATGTACCATTTTTAATCATGGCGTCCATCTCATCTCCAACAGAAGCATTCCATTCCTTATGTTGCATAGCTTCTTCATAGGATTTTGGAATGTATTCTTGATCCAACTCACTGATGAAGGCTTGATGCTCCTTGGGGTATTGAGCAAGTGAACAGACAGCACTGATGGGATGAGCCACAGCTTCAGCATTGAAATAGACTCTTGTGTTGATCCAATTTGAAGCAGGTTTCCTGATTCTTGTACTCCTTCTCACAGGCTGTATTTGCTCAGTTTCTACTCCACTTTCTTCACTTTGCTCTCCCACTGGTGTCTCCTCCACTTGTGTCTCATTAGTTGGCGTCTCATTTTGATCATGAAGTACTGAGTTCTCTTCATGTTGAGTTTGCCCAGGCTGCTCAGTTCCACTGTCCCCCTCATGATCAGAATGAGTGACTCCAACATCTTCTACTGTCTCTCCTACAGTTTGAGTTGGGACCTCCCTGACCTTTTCTGGTTCCTTTGGTAAGCTGATGCCAAGCCTTTCCATAATAGTTCTTAGGTTGTTAGCTCTGTCTGAGGCAGATTGAGATAGATCCTTGAGCTCCCCCCAACTCTTCTCATCATAATAGCCTTTTGACTCCATGAACTTAACATCCCTGGATACTAGAACTCTCCTTGTCTCTGGAACATAGCACTTGTATCCTTTCTGATGTGTTGAGTACCCAATGAACATGGCCTTTGTACTCCTTGCCTCTAGTTTGTTTCTTAGCTCTCCTGGAACCAAAACAAAGCACACACACCCAAACACACGCAAATGGTCTATATTTGGCTTAGTTTTATTCAGTACCTCATATGGAGTGGCATCATGTAGTATTCTTGTAGGGGTGCGGTTGATTAGGTAGGTTGCAGTGACAACAGCATCTCCCCAAAACCTTTTAGGGACATTAGCATGGAACATCATGCTCCTGGCCACCTCCATTAGATGTCTATTCTTCCTTTCTGCCACACCATTTTGTTGAGGTGTGTAGGGACAGCTTGTTTGGTGAATTATCCCATGTGTGGCTAAGTGTTGTTTGAAGGATGTGCTAGTGTATTCTCCTCCATTATCTGATCTAAGAATCTTGATCTTAACATTGAAATGGTTAGTTACATAATTCTGAAAATTTTTAAAAGCTTCTAGCACCCTATCTTTTGATTGCAACAAAGTAATCCATGTGTATTTAGATTTTTCATCAATGAATGTCACAAAATATCTATGTTGTTCTCTAGATGCACATGGAGCAGTCCACACATCAGAATGGATTAAATCAAAGCAATTATCATAGATAGTCATTGATTTAGGAAACACACTTTTACAATGTTTTCCTAAGATACATGCTTCACAATCAGTTTTAAAAGAAACACTAGGCAACAGGATGTTCAAGGCACGAGAATGGGGATGTCCTAATCTAGCATGCCATATTACATCTTTAGGGAATTCAGAAACAGAATTGAAAGCACAAGATAGATAAGATGATGATGTTGGTCGTGTGTCCTCAAGCAGGTACAAGTCCCCTTTGGTGACACCTTTGCCAAGCAACTTACTAGATTCAATATCCTGAAAGTAAACTTCATTAGGAGTGAATGTAACATGACAATTTAAATCATTAGTAACCTTTTTCACAGAAACAAGGTTTGAGGCAAAGGTTGGCATGTAGAAAGCATTAGACACTTTGTCAAACAGTTTCAATTCACCTATTCCTTTTATTGGAATTTTATCACCATTTGCTATCATCACATTCCCTAGGGCAGGTTTCACATTTCTAATTAGGTTAAAATCACTAATCATATGATGAGATGCACCAGAGTCAATAACTAATGGTTTAGCAGTTTTTAACATATCCATTGAACTATTAGCAATGTGAGAAGCATTAAGAGAGATTCCAAGGGTTTCAGAAATACCAGAGTTCTCTTTAAAGAGTTTGATGAGGGCCTCCAAGTCAGATTTCTTGAGGACCACATCCTGGCTTGTCAAAGGAGTAGAGTACACTGATGTAGAGGCCATTGCACTTCCCACACCATTGTTGGCGCCTGGGGTAGCTGGATCAGCAACATCATTTGTGAAGTTAGCTCTTGCATCCATGAAGTGAGAGCCACGTTCCCTGAACTTGTTTGGCTTCAGATGTGGATGTAATATCCAGCACTTGTCTTTCATATGCCCTTTCTTCTTGCAATGATCACAGATTAGTACTCTCTTATCTTCTTGCTTGTATACTCCTTTGTTTGCTACTGCTGCTTCAGCTTGATTAACCATAACTGGTTCTCCTTTGCTTCCAAACAGACCCACTGATCCTTCCTCCTTCTGGATTTGGGCACACACTTCATCAAGTGAAGGAAGTTTCTCAGCCCTTAGTATGTGCTTGATGAGTCCATTGTAGGATGAGTTGAGAGTAAGCAGCAACCCAAACACCTTGTCTTCCTCACGTCTAGCACTCAGAATTGAGGGATCAACAGTATGAGGTCTTAGTAGCTCCAGCTCTGCCCATAGAGACCTAAACTTTCCAAAGTGAGACTGAAACTCCATGTCTCCTTGACTGAGAGCATTGATGGCTCTTTTCACTTCAAAGACTCTAGTTAGGTTGGAAACATTTCCATATACCTTGTAAAGAGTTTCCCATAGTTCTTTGGTAGTCTCACAGTATGAGTAAGACTCCAATATGGCTGGATCCAGAGAGCTTTGGATGAGAGAAAGAACCATGAGATCCTCCTGAACCCATTTGTCTTCATCAGCCACTACCATCTCTTTTCCATCTTCTCCTTGGATGATTTGTTTTGGAGCTGCTCCAGTTGATACATGGCTCCATAAACCTCTTCCACCAAGGGCAGTTTTCACCAGCCTAGCCCATAAGAGGTAGTTTATCCCCTTAAGAGTCACTGGTATGTTGATAGCTTTGTTGTTCTCCATCTTTCACTCGCCTAAGAACAGAGTAAGGGAGTGAGTCTTGAAGAACAGAGTATCAAGAACAGAGTAATGTTGGTTTGCGGAAGTAAAGAAACAGGTTTCAAGAGCTTATAGCTCTGATACTATGATAAAATGTAAGGAGTTAAGGTGTAGTTTGTGAGGATAAATGAAGAATGATGAAGAACAGAAGAAGAACTATGGAGAAATCCGAGAGAGAGAGAGAGAGGAGAGTGAGATTTCGAACAAGGAGAGAGAGAGTGAAGAGGAATAATATTTCCTTGCTTAATTTAGTTTCTGGTACATGGGTTTATAAAGACAAACAATAAGAAAATATCTCAAGGGAAATAATAATTAAAGGAGCCTGCAGAACCATTAAACTAATCTATTATTGGACTGAGGTGCCCTGAGCAAGCAGGCTGATAATGACAACTCCTAACGGCTGGGAAGGGCGTTTGAATCCTTAACCCAACTCGTGACTCTCTCCTGGTTCCCTTAGGCGATTTGGTTCCACTCTCCTTAGCTTATAATTCCTTCTCCTTAGTTTCCTTGTGACATTTCTGATTTGAATTGCTTCCCTTCCTTGTCTTGCACACAAAGGTAGGTCAGGCTGTACGGACTGACTTGGCTTCCAAGGTAACTGACTTTCTTGAGACATCAGAACTTGATTGTTTCCCTCTTGTCTCTTATTGCATCATCTCATCACATTACTCTTCATGTCAACAATATGGAGTGTGGTCATCAAGAATTCTTGTTGGAGTCCTATTGATAAGGTAGCATGCTGTCATCACAGCATCACTCCAGAATCGTTTAGGCATGTTTTTGTAGAACATCATGGATCTTGCCACCTCCATTAGATGTTTATTCTTCCTCTCAGCCACACCATTTTGTTGTGGTTTGTATGGACAGCTGGTTTGATGTAATATCCCATGTGTGGCTAAATGGTTTTTGAATGCTAAACTTGTATATTCCCCCCCCCCCCCATTATCTGACCTGAACACTTTGATCTTGACATTAAAATGGTTAGTTATGTAGTTCTGGAAGTTAATGAAAGCATCTAACACCCTATCTTTGGTTTGAATCATAGTTAACCAAGTATATTTCGATTTTTGATCTATGAAAGTAACAAAGTATTTATGATTCTCCCTAGAAATGCATGGAGCAGTCCAGACATCAGAATGTATAAGATCAAAGCAATTTTCATAGATAGTGGATGACTTAGGGAAAACACTCTTGCAATGTTTGCCAAGGATACATGCTTCACAGCCATCATTTTTAAACAAAATATCAGGAAGTAACAGGTTCAATGCACGAGCATGGGGATGGCCTAGCCTAGCATGCCATAATACATCATAATCTAAAACAGAACTTGAACTAAAAGCAGTAGATAGATTTGGATCAGCCTTGATGTCTTCAAGTAGGTACAAGTCCTCCTTTGTAACACCTTTGCCAATCAACTTAAGAGTCTCAATATCCTGAAACACAACTTCATTAGGACTGAAGATCACATTACAATTTAAATCAGTAGTGGCTCTTTTAACAGATA
>MU106984.1:22342-58803 GCA_012274485.2 Sinapis alba | reverse complement strand
TCAAGTAGCTCCTTTGTTTGCCTTTAAATATGCTTGTAACATGTTCTGAATTAAGCAAGTGAATAAGAAACACTTCTCTCTAGTCTCATTTCGAAATCCCCTCTCTCTCTCTCTAGTTCTTCATGTGTTCTTCATGTTCTTCCTTAGTTACTCTCTAATTCTCTAATTCTCACATGGTATCAGAGCATTAAGCTCCTGAAACCTATTCTCTCTTACTCTCTCTTTCTTATTCCGCAAACTACTAAGCTACTCTGATAATTTTCGAAATTATTTTTGTCCTTTTCCACTGTTCTTGAGCTGTTCTTGCTGTTCTTGAGTTGTTCTTGATGGATTTGACAGAAAACTCAAAAATGGTTATGATTCCTGTTACTCTCAAGGGAACTAACTACCTACTGTGGGCAAGACTAGCTAAAACTGCTCTTGGAGGAAGAGGCCTCTGGGAAATTGTTGAAGAAGGCAAGAGGCCAAAGAAGATCATCCTAGGAGAGGATGGTAAAGAAGTTGTGACTGCTGAAGCTGGCGACAGGAAGAAAGATCAGGAGGATCTCATGGTGTTGTCCATTCTCCAGTCCAGCCTTGAAGCCTCAATCCAAGAAGCTTACTCCTACTGTGAAACTTCCAAGGATCTGTGGGACACACTACAAAAGGTTTATGGTAACCAGTCTAACATCAGTAGAGTGTTTGAAGTCAAGAGGGCCATCAACACTCTCAGTCAAGAGGACACTGATTTTTCTAAGCATTTTGGGAAGTTTAGATCCTTGTGGGCAGAGCTGGAGATGTTCAGACCAGCTACTGTTGATCCTGAGGTGCTTAATGAAAGAAGAGAACAAGATAAGGTATTTGCCTTGCTGTTTACTCTCAATCCAGCCTATGGAGACCTGATTAAGCACATCCTAAGGAGTGATAAACTTCCATCTCTTGAAGAGCTATGCGCTCAGATTCAAAAGGAACAAGGCTCTGTGGAGCTATTTGGAGGCAAAGGAGAACTTGTTCTTGCAAACCAGGCTGAGGGTATTGCAAACAAAGGCTCCTACAAGCATGATGACAAGAAGATATGGGTATGCGACCACTGCAAGAAGAAAGGCCATGGAAAGGACAAATGCTGGATACTTCATCCTCACCTCAAACCTCAAAAGTTCAGGACACCATACCATGAAGCAAGAGCCAATCTCTCTAGTGATGTGGGTGAACCATCTACTCCAGGAACCATGCGCTCTAACCATGCTGCTGGTGAGGGAAAGACATTGACTTCCAGTAGCTGTTCAAGCTTGAGGAACACACAAGATGAAGCCATCAAGCGATCTGATATTGAGGCTCTCATCAAGATCCTCAAGGACAACTCTGGTAACATACTTGGTACCTCTTTACATGCTTCTAATTGTGGTGTCTCCTTGAATGCTTTCACTGATTTAAAATTAACTAAACCTTTAGTTATAGATTCAGGAGCTAGCCACCACATGATTAGTGATCAAAACTTAATTAAAAATATTGTTCCTGCCTTAGGAAATGTTATGATTGCTAATGGTGATAGAGTACCAATTAAAGGAGTAGGTGATCTTAGGTTGTTCTGTTGGAATAAGCTTGAAGTCATTTGATCAAGCCTAATAACGTATGGATCAAGCTAAACGAAGTCCTAGTCTATTTAGGAGTTTGTGATAGATGTTTTGGGAGTTATCTAAAACATGAGGAGTTTTACTAATAGAATTAGGAATTATGTTTAGCTATATAAGTTCATCGAGTTATGATTGAACTTTAAGGTTTTGAGAACTTGTGATTATAACTTAAGATTGTTGAGTTATTTTTTCCTTAAGATAAATAAGAGAGATATTCTTATTCTTAATCACATACACAAGCAATCGTTTATCAGTTTCAACACTTGGTATCAGAGCCACAAATTGAAACAATGGGGGATTTAACGATTGCTACAGAGAAACCGAAGGAGACAGGATCATCATCGATAAGGTGTCCGATTTTGAACACAACAAACTACACTGTATGGGCAATCAAGATGAAGATTATGTTGAAAGTACACAAGGTTTGGGATATTATTGAGACATAAGGAGAAAACGATGAGAAAAACAACATGGCCATGGCACTACTGTTTCAATCTATACCCGAAGTACTTGTGTTGCAGGTCGGCGAATTAAGCACAGCTAAGAGAGTCTGGGATGCCATTAAGACAAGACATATGGGGGCTGATAGGGTTAAGGAAGCACGACTGCAAACACTTATGTCAGACTTTGATCGCTTGAGAATGAAAGACAATGAGACCATTGATGAATTTACGGGAAGAATTTCAGAGATTTCTTCAAAATCAGTTGCACTCGGAGAAAATATAGAAGAATCAAAATTGGTCAAGAAGTTTCTAAAGAGCTTACCCCGCAAGAAATATATACATATTGTAGCTGCGTTAGAACAAGTCTTAGACCTTAAAACAACCAGTTTTGAGGACATCATTGGACGATTAAAGGCTTATGAAGACCGTGTTGGTGAAGAAGAAGAGATATTGGAGGATCAGAGTAAATTCATGTATGTAAATACATCACAAACATACACTCGTGGTTTTAATGGAGAAAACAGAAGCCGTGGACGCGGAGGAAGATTTCAGAATAGAGGAAGAGGTCGGGGCCGGTTTGCTTACAACAGGGACGCAACAAACATCACGTGTTATAGGTGTGATAAGCTGGGACATTATGCTTCCGATTGCCCTGACCGACTACTCAAGCTTCAAGAGACTCTCGAAACTAAAGAAGAAGATACACACGAAGCTGATGAGTTAATGCTTCATGAAGTAGTATTCCTTAATGAAGAAAAGGTAAAACCAAACACTTTTGAGACAAATCTAGACAATAGCAATATATGGTATTTAGATAATGGAGCCAATAATCATATGACTGGAAACCGCTCATACTTCACGACACTTGATGAAACAATCTCTGGAAAAGTTAAGTTTGGTGACGACTCTCGCATAGACATAAAAGGAAAGGGATCTATCAGTTTCGTGTTCAAGAATGGAGCCAAGAAAATCATGTCCAGTGTGTATTTCATACCAGCTCTCAGGAGCAACATCATAAGCCTAGGCCAAGCTACTGAAGCAGGTTGCAAAGTGAGAATGAAGGAGGATGTGTTGAATGTACTTGATCGTGATGGAAAGTTGTTGGTAAGAGCCACTCGAGGAAGAAATCGACTGTATAAAGTGGCACTTGATGCTGATAAAGATACTGCACTTAACGCTAAAGATCCATCGTGTCTCCAGGTAATTACATCTGATGAATCAAGCAGGTGGCATGCAAGGTTAGGTCATGTTAACTTTGATAACATGAAACTTATGATAGACAAAGACTTGGTTACTGGAATACCAAAGATAAGCGTTACTAAGAAGCCATGCGTCTCTTGCTTGCTCGGTAGGCAATCCAGGCGTTCCTTTCCTCAAGCAACCATATTCAGGGCCTCACAAAAACTCGAGCTACTACATGGGGACCTATGTGGTCCAATAGCACCTCCAACGATCGGTCGAAACAGATATGTGTTTGTAATCATCGATGATCACTCGCGGTATATGTGGACAATGTTGTTAAAGGAGAAAACTGAAGCTTTCGGAAAATTCAAGAAATTTAAAACACTAATAGAACAAGAAACCGGTGACTCAATTAAGGTTCTTCGAACAGATAGGGGAGAAGAATTTACATCTCTGGAATTCAATGCCTACTGTGAAGATAATGGTATCCAGAGACATTTGACTGCGCCATATACTCCACAACAAAATGGAGTGGTCGAGAGGCGGAATAGAACAATGCTAGAGATGACAAGGAGCATCCTAAAACATATGAATGTTCCAAACTACATGTGGGGAGAGGCAATACGTCACGTGACATATCTCATAAATCGGACAGCCACAAGAACTTTAAATCAAAAGACTCCATACGAAGCTCTAAAGGGAAGTATACCGAATCTTTCTCACCTACGGGTGTTTTGATGTGTCGGGTATGCGAGAGTAGAAAACCCATATAAGAAGAAGCTAGATGACAGGTCACGTGCTCTGGTTCATTTGGGGACAGAACCTGGGAGCAAAGCCTATCGCCTATTTGACCCATCAAGTAAGAAGATCACGGTAAGCCGAGACGTGGTATTTATGGAAGAAGAAGAGTGGAGTTGGAAAAACTGTGACAAGATAACTTACGGTGATGATGGGTCACTTAGCATAAGTATTGGAGAATTTGGAAACAGAGGTCTGAGAGAAACAGAGTGTGATGTGGAGCCTGACGTCATCAACAATGATAACAACGCAGAGCCTACGAAACCTAGAGCTGAAGACGAGCCACCAAATAATGATATTATACAAATCTGTGACGATGAAGATGAGCAGCTTGAGCAGCCACAGTTAAGACGATCAACAAGAATCAAATCCAAGCCAGAGTATCTCTCGGACTATGTTCTGCTAGCTGAAACAGAGTGTGAATGGCTTTTAATGGCAATAGATGAAGAACCTTGGAATTTTTCACAGGCAAAGGACATGAAAGTATGGTTAGAAGCCTGCAAAGACGAGATAATGTCCATTGAAAAGAATCGTACTTGGATGTTAGTAGATTTGCCCGCAGGAGCAAAACCTATTGGATTGAAGTGGGTTTTCAAAATAAAACGGAATCCTGATGGAAGTGTGAACAAATACAAAGCAAGATTAGTTGCAAAAGGTTACGTTCAAAGGCATGGGATAGATTATGATGAAGTATTTGGTCCTGTTGCTCCGATTGAAACAATAAGACTCATCATAGCCTTGGCTGGTTCAAACGGATGGAAAATACATCATCTTGACGTCAAAACGGCTTTCCTTCACGGTGACTTAAAGGAAGAAGTCTATGTCTTGCAGCCTGAAGGATTTGAGGTTAAAGGAAGTGAACACAAGGTGTATAAACTAGCAAAAGCTCTCTATGGATTAAAACAAGCTCCTAGAGCTTGGAATGATAAGTTGAATCAGATTCTAAGAGAGCTTAAATGTATATGCTGCTCAAAGGAACTATCGTTGTATCAAAAGAAAAGGAAGGAGCATCTTCTAGTTGTGGCTGTCTATGTGGACGACCTGCTGGTTACAGGGTCGGATTTAGACATGATCTTGGAGTTCAAAGAAGAGATGGCGGCAAAATTTGAAATGAGTGACTTAGGGAGATTGACATACTATTTGGGTATCGAAGTAATTCAGCACGAGAATGGGATTACACTAAGACAGGAGAGGTATGCGTCAAGAATACTTGTCGAAACAGGAATGGATAATTGTAATCCTACTCAGGTTCCGATGGACATGAATCTGAAAATATCAAAAGCCTTAAAAGAGAAATCAGTCGATGAAAGGAAATACAGAAGGAGCATCGGATGTCTGTGTTATTTACTCCACACACGGCCTGATCTATCTTTTAGCATTGGCGTACTAAGTAGATACATGATTGATCCCAAAGAATCACATGATGCGGCACTAAAGCAAGTTCTCAGATACTTGCGAGGAACTTGTTCATACGGCCTTATATATAAATGAGCAAGAGAGATAAAACTACTAGGATATAGCGACAGTTCCCTTAGCATAGATATTGATGACGGAAAGAGTGTGACAGGGCATGTTTTCTATCTCGGGAATCCCCTATCACTTGGAACTCACAGAAACAAGAGAGTGTAGCTTTATCCTCGTGTGAAGCTGAGTTTATGGCTGCTACAGAGGCAGCAAAACAGGCAATATGGCTTCAAGATCTTGTAAGTGAGATCACTGGTGAAGAATGCGAGAAAGTGACCATAAGGGTGGACAATAAATCTGCAATAGCACTCACAAAGAATCCAGTGTTCCATGGACGCAGTAAGCATATACATAGGAGATATCATTTTATACGAGAGTGTGTTGAGAATGGTTTGGTGGAAGTTGAACATGTTTCTGGAGACAAGCAAAAGGCAGACATCTTGACAAAAGGACTTGGTAGGATCAAGTTTCAAGAGATGAGAAATCTCATTGGTGTTCAAGACTCATCACAAATGAACTTCAAGCTTAAAGGGGAGAATGTTGGAATAAGCTTGAAGTCATTTGATCAAGCCTAATAACGTATGGAGCAAGCTAAACGAAGTCCTAGTCTATTTAGGAGTTTGTGATAGATGTTTTGGGAGTTATCTAAAACATGAGGAGTTTTACTAATAGAAGTAGGATTTATGTTTAGCTATATAAGTTCATCGAGTTATGATTGAACTTTAAGGTTTTGAGAACTTGTGATTATAACTTAAGGTTGTTGAGTTATTTTTTCCTTAAGATAAATAAGAGAGATATTCTTATTCTTAATCACATACACAAGCAATCGTTTATCAGTTTCAACATGTTCAACAAGGATACTAAAGCTTTTTATATGCCTAGTTTCACCTCTAATTTGTTATCAGTTAAAAATGCCACTAATGACTTGAATTGCAGTGTTACTTTCACTCCTAATGATGTCTACTTTCAGGATATTGAAACTAGTAGGTTGATTGGCAAAGGTGTGACCAAGGAAGACTTGTACTTGCTTGAAGACACCAAGCTCACAGCCGATTTATCTTATGCTTTAAATTCAAGTTTTAATTTCCCTAAAGATGTAATGTGGCATGCTAGATTAGGACATCCTCATTCTCGTGCCTTGAACATCATGTTGCCTAGTATTTCATTTCAAAAAGATTGTGAAGCATGTATCTTAGGAAAACATTGCAAAACTGTCTTTCCTAAATCTAGTACTATCTATGAAAGTTGCTTTGATTTAATTCACTCTGATGTGTGGACTGCTCCTTGTGCATCTAGGGAACATCATAAGTACTTTGTGACATTTATAGATGAGAAATCAAAGTACACATGGATCACCTTGCTGCAATCTAAAGATAGGGTGTTAGATGCTTTTATAAACTTCCAAACTTATGTCTCTAACCATTACAATGCCAAGATAAAAATTCTTAGATCAGATAATGGAGGAGAATACACCAGCAAAGCATTCAAACAACACTTAGCCAAGTATGGGATGATCCATCAAACAAGCTGTCCATATACTCCACAACAAAATGGTGTGGCTGAGAGGAAGAATAGACATCTTATGGAGGTGGCCAGAAGTATGATGTTCCACATGAATGTACCTAAGAGGTTCTGGGGGGATGCTGTGATGACAGCTTGCTACTTGATCAACAAGATTCCTACCAAGGTTCTTCAAGATCAGTCTCCACATGAGGTATTAAACAAATATCGCCCATCTATAGATCACCTTCGGGTATTTGGTTGCTTGTGCTTTGTCTTAATTCCAGGAGAACAAAGGAACAAGCTGGAACCAAAGAGTACAAGGGCAATGTTCATTGGGTACTCACCTCACCAAAAGGGATACAAGTGTTTTTCACCAGAAACCAGGAGGGTTTTAATCTCTAGAGATGTGAGGTTTGTTGAATCCAGAGGCTACTATGATGAGAAGAGTTGGGATGAGGTGAAAGATTTGTCTCAATCAGCCTCAGATAGAGCTGCAAATTTGAGAAGGGTAATGGAGAGTCTTGGCATCAATATACCACAAGAGAGGGTTGTGATGGAGACTGAGCCAAGACAAGACCAGCCAAGTCCACAAACTGAAGAATCGCCTGAGGGGTCTGAAAATGAAGTTGTGGATGTTACTCCTCTTGCTCCTGAAGGGGGGAATCAAACTGAAGCTCAACAAGAAAGTTCAGTATCTCAGGACCAAGATGAGCAACAAGAAGGGTCAGTGGTGAGTGAATATCAAGAGGAGACTACACCAACTGAAGAAAATGTTCAAACATTAAGAAGGAGCACCAGGATTAGACATCCTCCTTCAAATTGGGTCAACACAAGAGTCTACTTCAACTCACAAGCAGTAGCTCATCCCATTCGAGCTGTGTGTTCTTTGGCTCAATACCCACATGAACATGTTGTGTTCATGGGAAAGCTAAACCAGGAGTACATCCCAAGGTCTTATGAGGAAGCTATGAAACACAAGAAGTGGAGAGACTCAGTGGGAAATGAAACCAATGCTATGATTGTGAATGACACTTGGTATGAAGCAGAACTTCCAAAGCGCAAGAAGGCAGTGACAAGCATGTGTATCTTCACCATCAAATACAATGATGATGGTACTGTGGTAAGGTGCAAGACAAGGCTTGTTGCAAGAGGATTCACTCAGACTTATGGAGAAGACTACCTTGATACTTTTGCACCAGTGGCTAAGCTCCATACCATAAGGATCATTCTCTCTTTGGCTGTTAACTTGGAGTGGGATCTATGGCAGATGGATGTGAAGAATGCATTCCTACAGGGTGAACTTGAAGATGAAGTCTACATGAGACCACCTCCTGGTCTAGAGCATCTAGTGAAGTCTGGAAATGTCCTTAGATTGAAGAAAGCCATCTATGGACTGAAGCAATCACCAAGGGCATGGTACCACAAACTCAGTACAACTCTAAATGGAAGGGGCTTTGTGAAATCTGAAGCTGACCATACTCTTTTCACGCTCACCAGTCCAAAAGGCATTGTGGTGATCTTAGTGTATGTGGATGATATCATAATCACAGGAAGTGACAAAAAAGGTATCCTCTTAACTAAATCTTTTCTTAAATCATCATTTAATATCAAAGACTTGGGTGAGTTAAAGTACTTCCTAGGAATAGAGATATGCCGATCTAAAGAGGGGCTGTTTCTATCCCAAAGGAAGTACACACTTGATTTGTTGAGTGAGGCAGGTGATGTAGGTGGAAGAGCTGCCAAGACACCACTAGAAGATGGTTACAAGGTCTTGCGTGAGGGGGAGATTGAGGACAAGCCATATGGAGATGTCAAGAGATATAGAAGAATGGTTGGGAAGCTGATCTACCTTATAATCACAAGACCAGATGTGTGTTTTGCAGTCAATCAAGTCAGCCAGCACATGCAAGCTCCTAAGCTACACCATTGGAACATGGTGGAGAAAATTCTGAGGTATCTTAGAGAGGCACCAGGGCAAGGAGTTCGGATGGGTTGTAACAAGAGCACTGAGATAGTAGGGTACTGTGATGCTGATTGGGCTGGAGATAGGGTGGACAGTTGGTCCACGACAGGCTATTGTACCTTCATTGGAGGCAACTTAGTCACTTGGAAGAGCAAGAAACAGAAGATAGTATCATGCTCCAGTGCTGAGGCTGAGTATAGAGCAATGAGGAAGCTCACAAGTTAACTGATTTGGATCAAGAACCTGATGAGAGACTTGGGCATTGAGACGACCACACCTATCACAATGCACTGTGGTAATCAAGCAGCCATCCATATAGCATCCAACAATGTGTTTCATGACAGGACCAAGCACATAGAAGTGGATTGTCATAAGGTTAGACAAGCTGTGGAGCAGAAAATTATCCTACCATGCTACACTAGAAGTGAAGATCAGTTGGCAGACATCTTCACCAAAGCAGCAAGCATCAAGGTCTGTGAGTTCATACATTCCAAACTTGGACTCATGGAACTCCCATCTCACTGATTCTCTCAGCCATAAGGTGTTCTACTCTTTTTCCGTGGCTTGGTTTTTATCCCATGTGGTTTTTCCAGGCTAAGGTTTTAATGAGGGAATGCTTCATGGTTTCCAAGCTTGACCAGTCCTTGTGGTAAAGCTTGAGGGGGAGTGTTGAGATGAAGCAATAAAGATAAAGAGGAATGGTTGATTCGAATTAAGTTAGGAGTTAACTTGGGAACCAAAGGGTGTCCGTACAACTTAGAGTGCCTTCAAAGCCAAGCAAGTGTTGTGCCTGGTTGCATGAGCTAAAGAAGGTCCAAGGAAGCTTACTATATTGTATTGATATTGACAAAGGAGGAGGGAGAGCTGAGAGAGCTGTTGGAGAAGCAGGACCACAAGGTCACATGTTGGGACAGGATCAAGGACCTGTCACTTCACACTGTCTGGGCGTGCACTGATCATACCAGACTGCCCTGACCACACCAGACTGCCCTGACCACACCAGACTGCTTCCCTGATCACACCAGACTGCCTTCCCTTTGTTTATTAATCAATGTTGTCAAGTAGCTCCTTTGTTTATTAATCTATGTTGTCAAGTAGCTCCTTTGTTTGCCTTTAAATATGCTTGTAACATGTTCTGAATGAAGCAAGTGAATAAGAAACACTTCTCTCTAGTCTCATTTTAAAATCCTCTCTCTCTCTCTCTAGTTCTTCATGTGTTCTTCATGTTCTTCCTTAGTTACTCTCTGATTCTCTAATTCTCACACCTACACCTTTAATTGGTATTTTATCTCCATTTGCAATCATAACATTACCCAATATAGGCTTAATATCACTGATTAACTTAGCATCACTAATCATATGGTGAGAGGCTCCTGAGTCTATAACTAGAGGTTTATCATTACTAGGAGCAGACCTTGAGCTAGAAGTAATAAAAGCATTAGGCAGTTTATATGATGCATTAAGGGAGAAACCGAGAGTGTTACCAGACTCCTTGAGAGCTTTGATGAGAGCATCAAGGTCTGACCTCTTGATAGGCTCATCTTGTGGAGTTCTCACAGCTGGACAACCACTGAAGGTCAGAGCCTTTCCCTCACCAGCAGCCATGTTGCGCTTAGGAGTAGATGGTTCTCCCACATCACTAGAGAAGTGAGCTCTTGCATCAGCATAAGGTGTCCTGAATTTCTGAGGCTTGAGGTGTGGGTGGAGGATCCAGCACTTGTCCTTTCCATGACCCTTCTTCTTGCAATGATCACACATCCAAATCTTCTTCTCTTCTGGTTTGTAAAACCCTTTGTTAGCCACCCCTTCTTCTCTTTTGTTCTCGGCACCCTCAGCTTGATTTGCCATGATGAGTTCTCCCTTTCTTCCAAAGAGACCCACAAAACCTTGCTCCTTCCGGATTTGAGCACACACTTCTTCTAGAGATGGCAGTTCATGACCCCTTAGAATGTGCTTGATTAGATCATTATAACCAGAGTTGAGAGTGAATAGCAAAGCAAATACTTTGTCTTGTTCTCTCCTTTCATTAAGCACATCCGGATCCATTGTCCCTGG
Organism: Sinapis alba; assembly: GCA_012274485.2. Lineage (NCBI taxonomy): Eukaryota > Viridiplantae > Streptophyta > Magnoliopsida > Brassicales > Brassicaceae > Sinapis > Sinapis alba. The sequence continues at coordinate 47,782 of MU106984.1, read as the reverse complement.
CCTCATCATCTCTAGCTCAGCCCACAAGGACCTGAACTTTCCAAAATGCCTATCAAAGTCAGTATCCTCTTGACTGAGAGTATTGATAGCCCTCTTGACTTCAAACACCCTACTGATGTTAGACTGGTTTCCATACACCTTCTTGAGTGTATCCCACAGCTCCTTGGAAGTTTCACAGTAGGAGTAAGTTTCCAAGATAGAGGCTTCAAGGCTGGTTTGAATAATGGACAGCACCATGAGGTCCTCCTGACCTCTCTTCTTGTCGCCAACATCAGCAACCACAACTTCTTTACAATCCTCTCCTAGAATGGTCTTCTTTGGGTTCTTGCCTTCTTCAACAACATCCCAGAGTCCTCTGCCCTCAAGAGCAGTCTTAGCAAGTCTAGCCCACAGTAGATAAGTAACACCCTTGAGAGTAACAAGAATCATCACCATTTTTGAATTTTCAGCCATATCCATCAAGAACAGAGTATGAACACTCAAGAACAGCCCAAGAACAGAGTAAGAAACAGGGGATTTCGAAAAAATTAAAACTGAATCAGAGTATATAGAACAGAGATTTGCGGAAGTGATATAGAATAAGTAGAGAAAATGAAGAATAAGACTGGTTTCAGGAGCTTGCAGGCTCTAATACCATGAAGAAATGAAGAAGTCTAGAGTTTCATATGAAGAACATGAGAGAGAATGGAGAGGAGGGGAGTTCAAACTTCAGAGAGAGAGAGAGACAAAGAGAATAGAGAAACATAATTCCTTGTATTAATTTGGTTCTGCATACAATCCTTAATATAGGCAAGACAATAGACACATGACAAACATAAACAATAAACAAAGAGGCTGCAAGCTCAGACTCGCTTGGACAGTGGCAGGGCAGACTGGCCCGGACAGTGGGAGTGATAGTGACATCTCGGCTTCCTCTCTCATCCTTAGCAACACATGTGATCTCCCTTTGTTCCTTAGCTCCAACGGCCTTCTCTTCTTTATTTAAATTATTCCCAGAGCTTAGGAAGTGTCCCACTTGTTACTTGCGACAAGAAGCACACAATGCTAGCCTTAGACTCCACGTTAGGGCAGAGGAGGACCATCCGTACACATGTACGGAACAAACTCCCTTAGATGATCCGGCTTGGTTCTCTTGCTTTCTTTCTCTTGTTCATGTTATTGATGTCTTCATGTCAACACTCCCCCTCAAGCTTGACCATAGGAACTGGTCAAGCTTGGAATCCATGAAGCATTCCCTCATTAAAACCTTTGGCTCAGCAAAACCACTTGGGACAAAAACTAAGCCAAGGAAAAAGAGTAGAACACTTCATGGAATAGGGGATCAGTATGATGAGAGATCCACGAGTCCAATCTTGGAATGTATGAACTCGCAGACCTTAGTACTTGCAGCCTTAGTAAAGATATCAGCCAACTGATCTTCACTCCTAGTATAGCATGGCAATATGACCTTCTGCTCTACAACTTGCCTCACCTTATGGCAGTCAACTTCTATGTCTTTAGTTCTCTCATGGAAGACAGATTTGCTTGCAATGTGTATAGCAGCCTGATTATCACAATGCATAGAGATTGGTGTTGTAGTTTCAATACCCAAGTCTTTAAGCAGCCCCTTGATCCAAATCAACTCACTAGTAAGCTTCCTCATGGCTCTATATTCTGCTTCAACACTTGAACATGAAACTACCTTCTGCTTCTTGCTCTTCCAAGTTACTAAGTTGCCTCCAATGAAGGTAAAATATCCAGTAGTTGATCTCCTATCAGCTCTATCTCCTGCCCAATCAGCATCACAATACCCAACAATCTCAGTGCTTCTATTGCAACCCATCCATACTCCTTGACCTGGTGCCTCCCTTAGATACCTCAGAACTCTCTCAACCATGTTCCAATGGTGAATCTTTGGCGCTTGCATCTGCTGGCTGACTTGGTTCACAGTAAAACATATGTCTGGTCTTGTAATGGTTAGGTAGATAAGTTTCCCAACCATCCTCCTGTACTGTTTCACATCTCCATAGGGTTTGTCTTCAAACTCCCCCTCTCGCATCACTTTGTAGCCATCTTCAAGGGGAGTCTTGGCTGTCCTTCCACCTAGATCACCTGCCTCATTCAATAGATCAATTGTGTACTTTCTTTGGGATAATAACAGCCCCTCTTTAGATCGGCATATCTCAATCCGTAGAAAGTACTTAAGCTCTCCCAAAGCTTTAATATCAAAAGAGGATTTAAGAAAGGCTTTGGTGGAGGAGATACCTTCCTTATTGCTTCATGTGATGATAATGTCATCAACATAGATCAGAATGACTACTATGCCTTGTTGGCTGGTGAGAGTGAAAAGCGTGTGGTCTGCTTCAGACTTGATGAACCCTTTCCCATTAAGAGTGGTGCTTAGCTTATGGTACCATGCTCTTGGTGATTGTTTTAGTCCATAGATGGCTTTCTTCAATCTCAATACATTCCCTGGTTTGACAAGATGTTCCATACCAAGAGGTGGTCTCATATAGACCTCATCTTCTAATTCACCTTGTAGGAAGACATTCTTGACATCCATTTGCCATAGATCCCATTCCAAGTTTACTGCCAATGACACAATGACAGAGCAATCCTGATGGTGTGTAGCTTAGCTACTGGTGCAAATGTGTCAAGATAGTCTTCTCCATAGACTTGAGTGTACCCTCTTGCAACCAACCTTGTCTTCTTCCTTTCTGGTTTCCCATTGGCCAGATACTTGATGGTGAATATCAGCCGGCTTGTGACTGCTTTCTTGCCTTTGGGGAGCTCAGCTTCAAACCAAGTGTCNTGAGTGTACCCTCTTGCAACCAACCTTGTCTTCTTCCTTTCTGGTTTCCCATTGGCCAGATACTTGATGGTGAATATCAGCCGGCTTGTGACTGCTTTCTTGCCTTTGGGAAGCTCAGCTTCAAACCAAGTGTCATTCCTGATCATGGCATTGACCTCATCTCCAACTGAGTCTCTCCATTCATCCAGTTCCATAGCTTCTTCATAGGATTTTGGAATGTACTCTTGATCAATGCTAGTAATGAAGGCTTGATGTTCCTTGGGGTAATAGGCAAGCGAGCATGTTGCTTGAGTTGGATGTGCCACTGCTTGGCTATTGAAGTACACCCTTGTGTTGATCCAGTTAGATGGATGTTTCTTCAGTCTTGTGCTTCTCCTAAGCGGCTGAATTTCTTCTATATGATCTTCTCCATTAGACTCAGCCTCATCTTGTTGTCCTGATGGCTCATGTTGTTGGCTTTCTTCCTGATCCTGAACCTCTTGCTCTTGACCAGTGTGAGAGTCTTCTTGATTTGAATCCTCTTGATTCCCCCCTTCAGGATTAGGATGAACAGCTTCTTCATCCACATCCTCAACAGTTTCTGGACCTATATTAGCTTCTGGACCAGTACCACCAGTAGCTCTTTCCTCTCTTGTCATATTAATGCCAAGATTCTCCATAATACGCCTCAGGTTATTTGCCCTATCCGAGGTTCCTTGAGGAAGGTCTTTGAGATTTTCCCAATTCTTCTCCTCATAATACCCTCTGGATTCCACAAATTTGACATCCCTAGAGACTAACACCCTTCTGGTTTCTGGAGCATAGCATTTGTACCCCTTTTGAGTAGTAGAGTAGCCTATGAACACAGCCTTAGTACTTCTTGCCTCAAGTTAGTTTCTATGTTCACCTGGCTGCAAAACATAGCACAAACACCCAAATACCCTTAAGTAATCAATAGGGGGTTTTCTTTTGTTCAATACCTCATATGTGATAAAATGTAAGGAGTTAAGGTGTAGTTTGTGAGGATAAATGAAGAATGATGAAGAACAGAAGAAGAACTATGGAGAAATCCGAGAGAGAGAGAGAGAGAGAGAGAGAGGAATGTGAGATTTCGAACAAGGAGAGAGAGAGTGAAGAGGAATAATATTTCCTTGCTTAATTTAGTTTCTGGTACATGGGTTTATAAACACAAACAATAAGAAAATATCTCAAGGGAAATAATAAACAAAGGAGCCTGCAGAACCATTAAACTAATCTATTCTTGGACTGAGGTGCCCTGAGCAAGCAGGCTGATAATGACAGCTCCTAACGGCTGGGAAGGGCATTTGAATCCTTAACCCAACTCGTGACTCTCTCCTGGTTCCCTTAGGCGATTTGGTTCCACTCTCCTTAGCTTCTAATTCCTTCTCTTAGTTTCCTTGTGACATTTCTGATTTGAATGCGTCCCTTCCTTGTCTTGCACACAAAGGTAGGTCAGGCTGTACGGAATGACTTGGCTTCCAAGGTAACTGACTTTCTTGAGACATCCGAACTTGATTGTTTCCCTCTTGTCTCTTATTTCATCATCTCATCACATTACTCTTCATGTTAACACTCCCCCTCAAGCTTGACCATATGGACTGGTCAAGCTTGGATTACAATGAAGTATTCCCTCATTAAAACCTTAGTTTGGAAAAATCACTTGGGATAAAAACCAAGCCAAGGAAAAAGAGTAGAACACTCCATGGCAAGGGGATTAGTGACAAGTGGGGTCTATGAGTCCAAGTCTAGGATGAATGAACTCACAAACCTTGCTGCTAGCTGCCTTGGTGAATATCTCACCCAGTTGATCCTCACTTCTAGTATAGCATGAGAGTATCACTTGCTGTTCCACTGCTTGTCTCACTTCGTGGCAGTCCAGTTCTATATGCTTTGTCTTTTCATGAAAGACTGAATTGGATGCAATGTGGATTGCTGCCTGGTTGTCACAATGCATGGTCATTGGTGTGTTGATCTCAATACCCAAGTCCTTTAGAAGCCCCTTTATCCATATGAGTTCACTGGTCAGCTTCCTCATGGACCTATATTCTGCCTCAGCACTTGAGTAGGAGACCACCTTCTGCTTCTTGCTCTTCCATGTGACTAGGTTTCCTCCAATGAATGTACAATAACCAGTGGTTGATCTTCAATCAACTCTGTCCCCAGCCTAATCAGCATCACAGTATTCCACAACTTCAGTGCTCTTGTTGCAAGCCATCCAAACACCTTGACCAGGCGCCTCTCTTAGGTATCTCAAGATCCTTTCAACCATGCTCCAGTGATGAACCTTAGGACACTGCATGGCTTGACTCACTTGGTTCACAGCAAAGCACAAGTCTGGACGAGTGATAGTCAAGTAGATGAGCTTGCCAACCATTCTCCTATACTTCTTGATATCTTCAAATGGTGTTGCTTCATACTCCCCCTCTCGCAGTACCTTGTAGCCTTCTTCCAATGGAGTCTTGGCCTGTCTACTTCCAAGGTTTCCTGCCTCATTTAAAATGTCAAGTGTGTACTTCCTTTGGGATAAGAAAAGCCCCTCTTTAGAGCGGCATATTTCAATCCCTAGGAAGTACTTCAATTCTCCCAAATCTTTAATGTCAAAAGCATTCTTAAGGAAAGTTTTAGTTGAGAGAATACCTTCTTTGTTGCTACCAGTAATGATGATATCATCAACATATACCAAGATGACAACAATACCTTGCTGGTTGGTCAGTGTGAAGAGAGTGTGATCAGCTTCTGATTTCACAAAACCTCTCCCATTGAGAGTGGTGCTCAACTTGTGATACCAGGCCCTTGGAGATTGCTTCAAGCCATAGATAGCCTTCTTTAATCTGAGAACATTCCCTGGTTTAACCATGCTCTCAAGACCAGGGGGTGGTCTCATGTATACTTCATCTTCCAATTCTCCTTGAAGGAAGGCATTCTTCACATCCATTTGCCATAAGTCCCACTCTAGGTTGACAGCAATAGATAGAAGAATCCTTATTGTATGTAGCTTAGCCACAGGAGCAAAAGTATCCAGATAATCTTCACCATACACTTGAGTATATCCCCTTGCCACTAGCCTTGTCTTCCTTCTTTCAGGTTTTCCATTTGCCTGATACTTAATGGTGAAGATGAGGCGACTAGTTACTGCTTTCTTGCCTTTGGGGAGTTCAGTTTCAAACCATGTACCATTTTTAATCATGGCGCCCATCTCATCTCCAACAGAAGCATTCCATTCCTTATGTTGCATAGCTTCTTCATAGGATTTTGGAATGTATTCTTGATCCAACTCACTGATGAAGGCTTGATGCTCCTTGGGGTATTGAGCAAGTGAACAGACAGCACTGATGGGATGAGCCACAGCTTCAGCATTGAAATAGACTCTTGTGTTGATCCAATTTGAAGCAGGTTTCCTGATTCTTGTACTCCTTCTCACAGGCTGTATTTGCTCAGTTTCTACTCCACTTTCTTCACTTTGCTCTCCCACTGGTGTCTCCTCCACTTGTGTCTCATTAGATGGAGTCTCATTTTGATCATGAAGTACTGAGTTCTCTTCATGTTGAGTTTGCCCAGGCTGCTCAGTTCCACTGTCCCCCTCATGATCAGAATGAGTGACTCCAACATCTTCTACTGTCTCTCCTACAGTTTGAGTTGGGACCTCCCTGACCTTTTCTGGTTCCTTTGGTAAGCTGATGCCAAGCCTTTCCATAATAGTTCTTAGGTTGTTAGCTCTGTCTGAGGCAGATTGAGATAGATCCTTGAGCTCCCCCCAACTCTTCTCATCATAATAGCCTTTTGACTCCATGAACTTAACATCCCTGGATACTAGAACTCTCCTTGTCTCTGGAACATAGCACTTGTACCCTTTCTGATGTGTTGAGTACCCAATGAACATGGCCTTTGTACTCCTTGCCTCTAGTTTGTTTCTTAGCTCTCCTGGAACCAAAACAAAGCACACACACCCAAACACACGCAAATGGTCTATATTTGGCTTAGTTTTATTCAGTACCTCATATGGAGTGGCATCATGTAGTATTCTTGTAGGGGTGCGGTTGATTAGGTAGGTTGCAGTGACAACAGCATCTCCCCAAAACCTTTTAGGGACATTAGCATGGAACATCATGCTCCTGGCCACCTCCATTAGATGTCTATTCTTCCTTTCTGCCACACCATTTTGTTGAGGTGTGTAGGGACAGCTTGTTTGGTGAATTATCCCATGTGTGGCTAAGTGTTGTTTGAAGGATGTGCTAGTGTATTCTCCTCCATTATCTGATCTAAGAATCTTGATCTTAACATTGAAATGGTTAGTTACATAATTCTGAAAATTTTTAAAAGCTTCTAGCACCCTATCTTTTGATTGCAACAAAGTAATCCATGTGTATTTAGATTTTTCATCAATGAATGTCACAAAATATCTATGTTGTTCTCTAGATGCACATGGAGCAGTCCACACATCAGAATGAATTAAATAAAGCAATTATCATAGATAGTCATTGATTTAGGAAACACACTTTTACAATGTTTTCCTAAGATACATGCTTCACAATCATTTTTAAAAGAAACACAAGGCAACAGGATGTTCAAGGCACGAGAATGGGGATGTCCTAATCTAGCATGCCATATTACATCTTTAGGGAATTCAGAAACAGAATTGAAAGCACAAGATAGATAAGATGATGATGTTGGTTGTGTGTCCTCAAGCAGGTACAAGTCCCCTTTGGTGACACCTTTGCCAAGCAACTTACTAGATTCAATATCCTGAAAGTAAACTTCATTAGGAGTGAATGTAACATGACAATTTAGATCATTAGTGACCTTTTTCACAGAAACAAGGTTTGAGGCAAAGGTGGGCATGTAGAAAGCATTAGACACTTTGTCAAACAGTTTGAATTCACCTATTCCTTTTATTGGAATTTTATCACCATTTGCTATCATCACATTCCCTAGGGCAGGTTTCACATTTCTAATTAAGTTAAAATCACTAATCATATGATGTGATGCACCAGAATCAATAACTAATGGTTTAGCAGTTTTTAACATATCCATTGAACTATTAGCAATGTGAGAAGCATTAAGAGAGATTCCAAGGGTTTCAGAAATACCAGAGTTCTCTTTAAAGAGTTTGATGAGGGCCTCCAAGTCATATTTCTTGAGGACCACATCCTGGCTTGTCAAAGGAGTAGAGTACACTGATGTAGAGGCCATTGCACTTCCCACACCATTGTTGGCGCCTGGGGTAGCCGGATCAGCAACATCATTTGTGAAGCTAACTCTTGCATCCATGAAGTGAGAGCCACGTTCCCTGAACTTGTTTGGCTTCAGATGTGGATGTAATATCCAGCACTTGTCGTTCATATGCCCTTTCTTTTTGCAATGATCACAGATTAGTACTCTCTTATCTTCTTGCTTGTATACTCCTTTGTTTGCCACTACTGCTTCAGCTTGATTAACCATAACTGGTTCTCCTTTGCTTCCAAAAAGACCCACTGATCCTTCCTCCTTCTGGATTTGGGCACACACTTCATCAAGTGAAGGAAGTTTCTCAGCCCTCAGTATGTGCTTTGATGAGTCCATTGTAGGATGAGTTGAGAGTAAGCAGCAACCCAAACACCTTGTCTTCCTCACGTCTAGCACTCAGAGTTGAGGGATCAACAGTATGAGGTCTTAGCAGCTCCAGCTCTGCCCATAGAGACCTAAACTTGCCAAAGTGAGACTGGAACTCCATGTCTCCTTGACTGAGAGCATTGATGGCTCTTTTCACTTCAAAGACTCTAGTTAGGTTGGAAACATTTCCATATACCTTGTAAAGAGTTTCCCATAGTTCTTTGGTAGTCTCACAGTATGAGTAAGACTCCAATATGGCTGGATCNAGTATGTGCTTGATGAGTCCATTGTAGGATGAGTTGAGAGTAAGCAGCAACCCAAACACCTTGTCTTCCTCACGTCTAGCACTCAGAGTTGAGGGATCAACAGTATGAGGTCTTAGCAGCTCCAGCTCTGCCCATAGAGACCTAAACTTGCCAAAGTGAGACTGGAACTCCATGTCTCCTTGACTGAGAGCATTGATGGCTCTTTTCACTTTCAAGACTCTAGTTAGGTTGGAAACATTTCCATATACCTTGTAAAGAGTTTCCCATAGTTCTTTGGTAGTCTCACAGTATAAGTAAGACTCCAATATGGCTGGATCCAGAGAGCTTTGGATGAGAGAAAGAACCATGAGATCCTCCTGACACATGTACGGAACAAACTCCCTTAGATGATCCGGCTTGGTTCTCTTGCTTTCTTTCTCTTGTTCATGTTATTGATGTCTTCATGTCAACAGGCTGGAATGGAGCATGCTGAGCTTATTTCTCACTCAAGTTACAATGAAGATGTGATCATATTCGAGTTTGGACTTTTCTCATCTCAAGACAAGATCAGAAACCAATAAATTAAAGGAAACAATGACTTACTTGGTTTAGTATGAGCCAGAACCAAATCAGCCACAAAAATCAAGTGAAGAAGTCAGCCTAAATAATTAATATTGAGTTTTCAAGACAATTTTAGTTTTAATTAAGCTTTTCTTATTTTCTACAATTTTAGGACTTTTCTATTTCCTTCTTCTCTACTTAAACTCACTTTTGTTTTCAGAAATATTATTCACCTTTTTTATCAAAAACTCTCTCTAAATTTGTGAATCCTTTGTTCATCATATGAACATTGATTGCTAAGGAGTTCATTCTCCAACTGCATCTTGTTTGTGATTGAAATCAGAGTTCATTCTCTTGATCACTAACACATCTATACAAGATTAGATCAGTCCATAGATCATTTCTGAAAATCATTCAATCAATCCATCCATCATCTCTGAAATCAACCCCTTTTCTCTCTCAAACCAGAAGATCATCCTTCATAGAATCAGGGACAAAAAAGGATCTCATCATAAGGTATTCATCAGAATCACTATGTAAGAAGCTTGATTTGGAACCATTATTCAGTGGAGAGTATCCATGACGCTGAATAAATCTCAAAGGAGTTATGGTTAAGAAGTTATTCCAGTTTCTAATCAGGATATCCATGTTTAGCCTGTTTGGACATATGACAATTTATTCAAGCTTCCAAACAAACCAGGATGAAACACTATGTAAGAAGCTTGATTTGGAACCATTATTCAGTGGGGAGTATCCATGAAGTGGAATCAATCCCAAATGAGTTATGTTTAAGAAGTTATTCCACTTTCTAATCAGGATATCCATGTTTAGCCTATTTAGACATATTGCAAGTTCTTGAAGCTTCTAATAAAACCAGGATGAATCACTATGTAAGAAGCTTGATTTATAACCATTATTTAGTGGAGAGTATCCATGAAGTTGAATAAATCCCAAAGGAGTTATGTTTAAGAAGTTATTCCACTTTATAATCAGGATATCCATGTTTAGCCTATTTGGACATATGGAAAGTTCTTCAAGCTCCTAATCAAACCAGGATGAATAACTATGTAAGAAGATTGATTTGGAACCATTATTAAGTGGAGAGTATCCATGAAGTTTAATAAATACCAAAGGAGTTATGTTTAAGAAGTTGTTCCACTTTCTAATTAGGATATCCATGTTTAGCCTATTTGGACATATGGCAAGTTCTTCAAGCTCCTAATCAAACCATGATGAATCACTATGTAAGAAACTTGATTTGGAACCATTATTCAGTGGAGAGTATCCATGAAGTTGAATAAATCCCAAATGAGTTATGTTTAAGAAGTTATTCCCTTTTCTAATCAGGATATCCATGTTTAACATGTTTGGACATATGGCAAGTTCTTCAAGCTCCTAATCAAACCAGGATGAATCACTATGTAAGAATATTGATTTGTAACCATTATTCAGTGGAGAGTATCTATGAAGTTGAATAAATCCCAAAGGAGTTATGTTTAAGAAGTTATTCCATTTTCTAATCAGGATATCCATGTTTAGCCTGTTTGGAAATATGACAATTTCTTCAAGCTTCTAAACAAACCAAGTTGAAACACTATGTAAGAAGCCTTATTTGGAAACATTATTCAGTGGAGAGTATCCATGAAGTTGAATAAATCCCAAAGGAGTTATGTTTAAGAAGTTATTCCACTTTTTAATCAGGATATCCATGTTTAGCCTGTTTGGACATATGGCAAGTTCTTAAAGCTTCTAAACAAACCAAGATGAAACACCATGTAAGAAGCTTGATTTGGAACCAATAATCAGTGGAGAGTCTTTCATGAAGTTTAATAAATATCATAAGAGTTATGTTGAAGAAGTTATTCCACTATCTAATGAGGATGTCAATGTTTAGCCTGTTTGGACACATGACAAGTTCTTCAAGCTCCTAATCAAACCAGGATGAATCACTATGTAAGAAGATTTATTTGGAACCATTATTCAGTGGATAGTATCCATGAAGTTGAATAAATCCCAAAGGAGTTATGTTTAAGAAGTTATTCCACTTTCTAATTAGGATATCCATGTTTAGCCTATTTGGACATATGGCAAGTTCTTCAAGCTGCTAATCAAACCATGATGAATCACTATGTAAGAAGATTGATTTGGAACCATTATTCAGTGGAGAGTATCCATGAAGTTGAATAAATCCCAAAAGAGTTATGTTTAAGAATTTATTCCACATTTTAATTAGGATATCCATGTTTAGCCTCTTTGGACATATGGCAAGTTCTTGAAGCTTCTAATCAAACCAGGTTCAATCACTATGTAAGAAAATTGATTTGGAACCATTATTCAGTGGAGAGTATCCATGAAGGTTAATAAATCCCAAAGGAGTTATGTTTAAGAAGTTATTCCACTTTCTAATCAGGATATCCATGTTTAGCATGTTTGGACATATGGCAAGTACTTCAAGCTTTTAATCAAACCAGGATGAATCACTATGTAAGAATATTGATTTGGAACCATTATTAAGTGGAGAGTATCCATGAAGTTGAATAAGTCCCAAAGGAGTTATGTTTAAGAAGTTATTCCACTTTCTAATCAGGATATCCATGTTTAGCCTGTTTGGACATATGACAAGTTCTTAAAGCTTCTAAACAAACCAAGATGAAACACTATGTAAGAAGCTTGATTTGGAACCAATAATCAGTGGAGAGTCTTTCATGAAGTTGAATAAATATCATAAGAGTTATGTTGAAGAAGTTATTCCACTTTCTAATCAGGATATCCATGTTTAGCCTGTTTCGACATATGGCAATTTCTTGAAGCTTCTAATCAAACCAGGATGAATCTTTATGTAAGAAGCTTGATTTGGAACCATTATTCAGTTAAGATTATCCATGAAGTTGAATCCCAAAGGAGTTATGTTTAAGAAGTTATTCCACTTTCTAATCAGGATATCCATGTTTAGCCTATTTGAACATATGGCAAGTTCTTCAAGCTCCTAATCAAACCAGGATGACTCAATATGTAAGAAGATTGACTTATAACCATTATTTAGTGGAGAGTATCCATGAAGTTGAATAAATCCCAAAGGAGTTATGTTTAAGAAGTTATTCCACTTTATAATCAGGATATCCATGTTTAGCCTATTTGGACATATGGCAAGTTCTTCAAGCTCCTAATCAAACCAGGATGAATAACTATGTAAGAAGATTGATTTGGAACCATTATTAAGTGGAGAGTATCCATGAAGTTGAATAAATCCCAAAGGAGTTATGTTTAAGAAGTTATTCCACTTTCTAATCAGGACATCCATGTTTAGCCTGTTTGGACATATGGCAAGTTCTTAAAGCTTCTAAACAAACCAAGATGAAACACTATGTAAGAAGCTTGATTTGGAACCAATAATCAGTGGAGACTCTTTCATGAAGTTGAATAAATATCATAAGAGTTATGTTGAGAAGTTATTCCACTATCTAATCAGGATGTCAATGTTTAGCCTGTTTGGACATATGGCAAGTTCTTCAAGCTCCTAATCAAACCAGGATGAAACAGTATGTAAGAAGATTGAGTTGGAACCATTATTCAGTGCAGAGTATCCATGAAGTTGAATAAATCCCAAAGGAGTTATGTTTAAGAAGTTATTCCACTTTCTAATCATGATATCCATGTTTAGCCTGTTTGGACATATATCAAGTTCTTGAAAGCTTCTAATCAAACCACGATGAATCACTATGTAAGAAGCTTGATTTGAAACCATTATTAAGTGGACAGTATCCATGAAGTTGAATAAATCCCAAAGGAGTTATGTTTAAGAAGTTATTCCACTTTCTAATCAGGATATCCATGTTTAACATGTTTGGACATATGGCAAGTTCTTCAATCTCCTAATCAAACCAGGATGAATCACAATGTAAGAAGATTGATTTGTAACCATTATTCAGTGGAGAGTATCTATGAAGTTGAATAAATCCCAAAGGAGTTATGTTTAAGAAGTTATTCTATTTTCTAATCAGGATATCCATGTTTAGCCTGTTTGGAAATATGACAATTTCTTCAAGCTTCTAAACAAACCAAGTTGAAACACTATGTAAGAAGCCTTATTTGGAAACATTATTCAGTGGAGAGTATCCATGAAGTTGAATAAATCCCAAAGGAGTTATGTTTAAGAAGTTATTCCACTTTCTAATCAGGATATCCTTGTTTAGCCTGTTTGGACATATGGCAAGTTCTTAAAGCTTCTAAACAAACAAAGATGAAACACTATGTAAGAAGCTTGATTTGGAACCAATAATCAGTGGAGAGTCTTTCATGAAGTTTAAGAAATATCATAAGAGTTATGTTGAAGAAGTTATTCCACTATCTAATGAGGATGTCAATGTTTAGCCTGTTTGGACATATGGCAAGTTCTTCAAGCTTCTAATCAAACCAAGATGAATCACTATGTAAGAAGCTTGATTTTGAACCATTAATCAGTGGAAAGTCTCCATGAAGTTAAATAAATCCCAAAGGAGTTATGTTTAAGAAGTTATTCCACTTTCTAATCAGGATATCCATGTTTAGCATGTTTGGACATATGGCAAGTACTTCAAGCTTTTAATCAAACCAGGATGAATCACTATGTAAGAATATTGATTTGGAACCATTATTAAGTGGAGAGCATCCATGAAGTTGAATAAGTCCCAAAGGAGTTATGTTTAAGAAGTTATTCCACTTTCTAATCAGGATATCCATGTTTAGCCTGTTTGGACATATGACAAGTTCTTAAAGCTTCTAAACAAACAAAGATGAAACACTATGTAAGAAGCTTGATTTGGAACCAATAATCAGTGGAGAGTCTTTCATGAAGTTGAATAAATATCATAAGAGTTATGTTGAAGAAGTTATTCCACTTTCTAATCAGGATATCCATGTTTAGCCTGTTTGGACATATGGCAATTTCTTGAAGCTTCTAATCAAACCAGGATGAATCTTTATGTAAGAAGCTTGATTTGGAACCATTATTCAGTTAAGATTATCCATGAAGTTGAATCCCAAAGGAGTTATGTTTAAGAAGTTATTCCACTTTCTAATCAGGATATCCATGTTTAGCCTATTTGAACATATGGCAAGTTCTTCAAGCTCCTAATCAAACCAGGATGACTCAATATGTAAGAAGATTGATTTATAACCATTATTTAGTGGAGAGTATCCATGAAGTTGAATAAATCCCAAAGGAGTTATGTTTAAGAAGTTATTCCACTTTCTAATCAGGATATCCATGTTTAGCCTATTTGGACATATGGCAAGTTCTTCAAGCTCCTAATCAAACCAGGATGAATAACTATGTAAGAAGATTGATTTGGAACCATTATTAAGTGGAGAGTATCCATGAAGTTGAATAAATCCCAAAGGAGTTATGTTTAAGAAGTTATTCCACTTTCTAATCAGGACATCCATGTTTAGCCTGTTTGGACATATGGCAAGTTCTTAAAGCATCTAAACAAACCAAGATGAAACACTATGTAAGAAGCTTGATTTGGAACCAATAATCAGTGGAGACTCTTTCATGAAGTTGAATAAATATCATAAGAGTTATGTTGAGAAGTTATTCCACTATCTAATCAGGATGTCAATGTTTAGCCTGTTTGGACATATGGCAAGTTCTTCAAGTTTCTAATCAAACCAAGATGAATCACTATGTAAGAAGATTGATTTTGAACCATTAATCAGTGGAGAGTCTCCATGAAGTTGAATAAGTCCCAAAGGAGTTATGGTTAAGAAGTTATTCCACTTTCTAATCAGATATCCATGTTAAGCCTGTTTGGAAATAAGGCAAGTTCTTCAACCTTCTAATAAAACCAGGATGAATCACTATATAAGAAGCTTGATTTGGAACCATTATTCAGTGGAGAGTCATTCATGAAGTTAAATAAATCTCGTAGGAGTTATGTTGAAAAAGTTATTTCACTTTCTAATCAGGATATCCATGTTTAGCTTATTTGGACATATGGCAAGTTCTTCAAACTCCTAATCAAACCAGGATGAATCACTATGTAAGAAGATTGATTTGGAACCATTATTCAGTGGAGAATATCCATGAATTTGAATAAGTCCCAAAGGAGTTATGTTTAAGAAGTTATTCCACTTTCTTATCAGGATATCCATGTTAAGCCTGTTTGGAAATATGGCAAGTTCTTCAAGGTTCTAATAAAACCAGGATGAATCACTATGTAAGAAGCTTGATTTGGAACCATTATTAAGTGGAGAGTATCCATGAAGTTGAATAAATCCCGAAGGAGTTATGTTAAAGAAGTTATTCCACTTTCTAATCAGGATATCCATGTTTAGCCTATTTGGACATATGGCAAGTTCTTCAAGCTCCTAATCAAACCAGGATGAATAACTATGTAAGAAGCTTGATTTGGAATGGTTATTCAGTGGAGAGTATCCATGAAGTTGAATCAATCCCAAATGAGTTATGTTTAAGAAGTTATTCCACTTTCTAATCAGGATATCCATGTTTAGCCTATTTGGGCATATGGAAAGTTCTTGAAGCTTCTAATCAAACCAGGATAAATCACTATGTAAGAAGTTTGATTTGGAACCATTATTCATTGGAGAGTATCCATGAAGTTGAATAAATCCCAAAGGAGTTATGTTTAAGAAGTTATTCAACTTTATAATCAGGATATCCATTTTTAGCCTGTTTTGACATATGTCAAGTTCGTCAAGCTTCTAATAAAACCAGGAAATCACTATGTAAGAAGATTGATTTGGAACCATTATTCAGTGGAGAGTATCCATGAAGTTGAATAAATCCCAAAGGAGTTATGTTTAAGAAGTTATTCCCTTTTCTCATCAGGATATCCATGTTTAGCCTATTTGGACATATGGCAAGTTCTTCAAGCTCCTAATCAAACCAGGATGAAACAGTATGTAAGAAGATTGAGTTGGAACCATTATTCAGTGCAGAGTATCCATGAAGTTGAATAAATCCCAAAGGAGTTATGTTTAAGAAGTTATTCAACTTTCTAATCATGATATCCATGTTTAGCCTGTTTGGACATATAGCAAGTTCTTGAAAGCTTCTAATCAAACCACGATGAATCACTATGTACGAAGCTTGATTTGGAACCATTATTAAGTGGAGAGTATCCATGAAGTTGAATAAATCCCAAAGGAGTTATGTTTAAGAAGTTATTCCACTTTCTAATCAGGATATCCATGTTTAGCCTATTTGGACATATGGCAAGTTCTTCAAGCTCCTAATCAAACCAGGTTGAAACACTTTGTAAGAAGCTTGATTTGGAATGGTTATTCAGTGGACAGTATCCATGAAGTTGAATCAATCCCAAATGAGTTATGTTTAAGAAGTTATTCCACTTTCTAACAGGATATCCATGTTTAGCCTATTTGGGCATATGGAAAGTTCTTGAAGCTTCTAATCAAACCAGGATGAATCACTATGTAAGAAACTTGATTTGGAACCATTATTCATTGGATAGTATCCATGAAGTTGAATAAATCCCAAAGGAGTTATGTTTAAGAAGTTTTTCAACTTTCTAATCAGGATATCCATTTTTAGCCTATTTTGACATATGTCAAGTTCTTCAAGCTTCTAATAAAACCAGGAAATCACTATGTAAGAAGATTGATTTGGAACCATTATTCAGTGGAGAGTATCCATGAAGTTGAATAAATCCCAAAGGAGTTATGTTTAAGAAGTTATTCCCTTTTCTAATCAGGATATCCATGTTTACCCTATTTGGACATATGGCAAGTTCTTCAAGCTCCTAATCAAACCAGGATGAAACAGTATGTAAGAAGATTGAGTTGGAACCATTATTCAGTGCAGAGTATCCATGAAGTTGAATAAATCCCAAAGGAGTTATGTTTAAGAAGTTATTCCACTTTCTAATCAGGATATCCATGTTTAGCCTGTTTGGACATATAGCAAGTTCTTGAAAGCTTCTAATCAAACCACGATGAATCACTATGTACGAAGCTTGATTTGGAACCATTATTAAGTGGAGAGTATCCATGAAGTTGAATAAATCCCAAAGGAGTTATTTTTAAGAAGTTATTCCACTTTCTAATCAGGATATCCATGTTTAACATGTTTGGACATATGGCAAGTTCTTCAAGCTCCTAATCAAACCAGGATGAATCACTATGTAAGAAGATTGATTTGTAACCATTATTCAGTGGAGAGTATCCATGAAGTTGAATAAATCCCAAAGGAGTTATGTTTAAGAAGTTATTCCATTTTCTAATCAGGATATGCATGTTTAGCCTGTTTGGAAATATGACAATTTCTTCAAGCTTCTAAACAAACCAAGTTGAAACACTATGTAAGAAGCCTTATTTGGAAACATTATTCAGTGGAGAGTATCCATGAAGTTGAATAAATCCCAAAGGAGTTATGTTTAAGAAGTTATTCCACTTTCTAATCAGGATATCCATGTTTAGCCTGTTTGGACATATGGCAAGTTTTTAAAGCTTCTAATCAAACCAGGATGAATCTTTATGTAAGAAGCTTGATTTGGAACCATTATTCATTTAAGATTATCCATGACGTTGAATCCCAAAGGAGTTATGTTTAAGAAGTTATTCCACTTTCTAATCATGATATCCATGTTTAGCCTATTTGAACATATGTCAATTTCTTCAAGCTCCTAATCAAACCAGGATGACTCAATATGTAAGAAGATTGATTTATAACCATTATTTAGTGGAGAGTATCCATGAAGTTGAATAAATCCCAAAGGAGTTATGTTTAAGAAGTTATTCCACTTTCTAATCAGGACATCCATGTTTAGCCTGTTTGGACATATGGCAAGTTCTTAAAGCTTCTAAACAAACCAAGATGAAACACTATGTAAGAAGCTTGATTTGGAACCAATAATCAGTGGAGACTCTTTCATGAAGTTGAATAAATATCATAAGAGTTATGTTGAGAAGTTATTCCACTATCTAATCAGGATGTCAATGTTTAGCCTGTTTGGACATATGGCAAGTTCTTCAAGCTTCTAATCAAACCAAGATGAATCATTATGTAAGAAAATTGATTTTGAACCATTAATCAGTGGAGAGTCTCCATGAAGTTGAATAAGTCCCAAAGGAGTTATGGTTAAGAAGTTATTCCACTTTCTAATCAGATATCCATGTTAAGCCTGTTTGGAAATATGGCAAGTTCTTCAAGCTTCTAATAAAACCAGGATGAATCACTATATAAGAAGCTTGATTTGGAACCATTATTCAGTGGAGAGTCTCCATGAAGTTGAATAAGTCCCAAAGGAGTTATGGTTAAGAAGTTATTCCACTTTCTAATCAGATATCCATGTTAAGCCTGTTTGGAAATATGGCAAGTTCTTCAAGCTTCTAATAAAACCAGGATGAATCACTATATAAGAAGCTTGATTTGGAAACATTATTCAGTGGAGAGTCATTCATGAAGTTAAATAAATCTCGTAGGAGTTATGTTGAAAAAGTTATTTCACTTTCTAATCAGGATATCCATGTTTAGCTTATTTGGACATATGGCAAGTTCTTCAAACTCCTAATCAAACCAGGATGAATCACTATGTAAGAAGATTGATTTGGAACCATTATTCAGTGGATACTATCCATGAAGTTGAATAAATCCCAAAGGAGTTATGTTTAAGAAGTTATTCCACTTTCTAATAAGGATATCCATATTAAGCCTGTTTGGAAATATGGCAAGTTCTTCAAGCTTCTAATAAAACCAGGATGAATCACTATGTAAGAAACTTGATTTGGAACCATTATTCAGTGGAGATTATCCATGAAGTGGAATAAATCCCAAAGGAGTTATGTTTAAGAAGTTATTCCACTTTCTAATCATGATATCCATGTTTAGCCTATATGGAAATATGGCAAGTTCTTCAAGATCCTAATCAAACCAGGTTGAAACACTATGTAAGAAGCTTGATTTGGAATGGTTATTCAGTGGATAGTATCCATGAATTTGAATCAATCCCAAATGAGTTATGTTTAAGAAGTTATTCCACTTTCTTATCAGGATATCCATGTTTAGCCTATTTGGGCATATGGAAAGTTCTTGAAGCTTCTAATCAAACCAGGATGAATCACTATGTAAGAAGCTTGATTTGGAACCATTATTCATTGGAGAGTATCCATGAAGTTGAATAAATCCCAAAGGAGTTATGTTTAAGAAGTTATTCAACTTTCTAATCAGGATATCCATTTTTAGCCTGTTTTGACATATGTCAAGTTCTTCAAGCTTCTAATAAAACCAGGAAATCACTATGTAAGAAGATTTATTTGGAACCATTATTCAGTGGAGAGTATCCATGAAGTTGAATAAATCCCAAAGGAGTTATGTTTAAGAAGTTATTCCACTTTCTAATCAGGATATCCATGTTTAGCATATTTGGACATATGGCAAGTACTTCAAGCTTTTAATCCAACCAGGATGAATCACTATGTAAGAATATTGATTTGGAACCATTATTAAGTGGAGAGTATCCATGAAGTTGAATAAGTCCCAAAGGAGTTATGTTTAAGAAGTTATTCCACTTTCTAATCAGGATATCCATGTTTAGCCTGTTTGGACATATGACAAGTTCTTAAAGCTTCTAAACAAACCAAGATGAAACACTATGTAAGAAGCTTGATTTGGAACCAATAGTCAGTGGAGAGTCTTTCATGAAGTTGAATAAATATCATAAGAGTTATGTTGAAGAAGTTATTCCACTTTCTAATCAGGATATCCATATTTAGCCTGTTTGGACATATGGCAATTTCTTGAAGCTTCTAATCAAACCAGGATGAATCTTTATGTAAGAAGCTTGATTTGGAACCATTATTCAGTTAAGATTATCCATGAAGTTGAATCCCAAAGGAGTTATGTTTAAGAAGTTATTCCACTTTCTAATCATGATATCCATGTTTAGCCTATTTGAACATATGTCAATTTCTTCAAGCTCCTAATCAAACCATGATGACTCAATATGTAAGAAGATTGATTTATAACCATTATTTAGTGGAGAGTATCCATGAAGTTGAATAAATCCCAAAGGAGTTATGTTTAAGAAGTTATTCCACTTTCTAATCAGGATATCCATGTTTAGCCTATTTCGACATATGGCAAGTTCTTCAAGCTCCTAATCAAACCAGGATGAATAACTATGTAAGAAGATTGATTTGGAACCGTTATTAAGTGGAGAGTATCCATGAAGTTGAATAAATCCCAAAGGAGTTATGTTTAAGAAGTTATTCCACTTTCTAATCAGGACATCCATGTTTAGCCTGTTTGGACATATGGCAAGTTCTTAAAGCTTCTAAACAAACCAAGATGAAACACTATGTAAGAAGCTTGATTTGGAACCAATAATCAGTGGAGAATCTTTCATGAAGTTGAATAAATATCATAAGAGTTATGTTGAGAAGTTATTCCACTATCTAATCAAGATGTCAATGTTTAGCCTGTTTGGACATATGGCAAGTTCTTCAAGCTTCTAATCAAACCAAGATGAATCACTATGTAAGAAGATTGATTTTGAACCATTAATTAGTGGAGAGTCTCCATGAAGTTGAATAAGTCCCAAAGGAGTTATGGTTAAGAAGTTATTCCACTTTCTAATCAGGATATCCATGTTAAGCCTGTTTGGAAATATGGCAAGTTCTTCAAGCTTCTAATAAAACCAGGATGAATCACTATATAAGAAGCTTGATTTGGAACCATTATTCAGTGGAGAGTCATTCATGAAGTTAAATAAATCTCGTAGGAGTTATGTTGAAAAAGTTATTTCACTTTCTAATCAGGATATCCATGTTTAGCTTATTTGGACATATGGCAAGTTCTTCAAGCTCCTAATCAAACCAGGATGAATCACTATGTAAGAATATTGATTTGGAACCATTATTCAGTGGATACTATCCATGAAGTTGAATAAATCCCAAAGGAGTTATGTTTAAGAAGTTATTCCACTTTCTAATAAGGATATCCATGTTAAGCCTGTTTGGAAATATGTCAAGTTCTTCAAGCTTCTAATAAAACCAGGATGAATCACTATGTAAGAAGCTTGATTTGGAACCATTATTCAGTGGAGATTATCCATGAAGTTGAATAAATCCCAAAGGAGTTATGTTTAAGAAGTTATTCCACTTTCTAATCATGATATCCATGTTTAGCCTATTTGGACATATGGCAAGTTCTTCAAGCTCCTAACCAAACCAGGTTGAAACACTATGTAAGAAGCTTGATTTGGAACGATTATTTGGTGGAGAGTATCCATGAAGTTGAATCAATCCCAAATGAGTTATGTTTAAGAAGTTATTCCACTTTCTAATCAGGATATCCATGTTTAGCCTATTTGGACATATGGCAAGTTCTTGAAGTTTCTAATCAAACCAGGATTAAGCACTATGTAAGAAGCTTGATTTGGAACCATTATTCAGTGGAGAGTATCCATGAAGTTGAATAAATCCCAAAGGAGTTATGTTTAAGAAGTTATTCCACTTTCTAATCAGGATATCCATGTTAAGCCTGTTTGGAAATATGGCAAGTTCTTCAAGCTTCTAATAAAACCAGGATGAATCACTATGTAAGAAGCTTGATTTGGAACCATTATTAAGTGGAGAGTATCCATGAAGTTGAATAAATCCCAAAGGAGTTATGTTTAAGAAGTTATTCCACTTTCTAATCAGGATATCCATGTTTAGCCTATTTGGACATATGGCAAGTTCTTCAAGATCCTAATCAAACCAGGTTGAAACACTATGTAAGAAGCTTGATTTGGAACGGTTATTCAGTGGAGAGTATCCATGAAGTTGAATCAATCCCAAATGAGTTATGTTTAAGAAGTTATTCCACTTTCTAATCAGGATATCCATGTTTAGCCTATTTGGGCATATGGCAAGTTCTTGAAGCTTCTAATCAAACCAGGATAAATCACTATGTAAGAAGCTTGATTTGGAACCATTATTCATTGGAGAGTATCCATGAAGTTGAATAAATCCCAAAGGAGTTATGTTTAAGAAGTTATTCAACTTTCTAATCAGGATATCCATTTTTAGCCTGTTTGGACATATGTCAAGTTCTTCAAGCTTCTAATAAAACCAGGAAATCACTATGTAAGAAGATTGTTTTGGAACCATTATTCAGTGGAGAGTATCCATGAAGTTGAATAAATCCCAAAGGAGTTATGTTTAAGAAGTTATTCCCCTTTCTAATCAGGATATCCATGTTTAGCCTATTTGGACATATGGAAAGTTCTTCAAGCTCCTAATCAAACCAGGATGAATCACTATGTAAGAAGATTGAGTTGGAACCATTATTCAGTATAGAGTATCCATGAAGTTGAATAAATCCCAAAGGAGTCATGTTTAAAAAGTTAGTCCCTTTTCTAATCAGGATATCCATGTTTAGCCTATTTGGACATATGACAAGTTCTTCAAGCTCCTAATCAAACCAGGATGAATCACTATGTAAGAAGATTGAGTTGGAACCATTATTCAGTGGAGAGTATCCATGAAGTTGAATAAATCCCAAAGGAGTTATGTTGAAGAGGTTATTCCACTATCTAATCATGATGTCAATGTTTAGCCTGTTTAAACATATGGCAAGTTCTTCAAGCTTCTATTCAAACAACAATGAACCACTATGTAAGAAGCTTGATTTTGAACCATTAATCAGTGGAGAGTCTCCATGAAGTTGAATAAATCCCAAATGAGTTATGTTTAAGAAGTTTTTCCACTTTCTAATCATGATATCCATGTTTAGCCTGTTTGGACATATGGCAATTTCTTCAAGCTTCTAATCAAACCAGGATGAATCTTTATGTAAGAAGCTTTATTTGGAACCATTATTAAGTGGAGAGTATCCATGAAGTTGAATCCCAAAGGAGTTATGTTTAAGAAGTTATTCTACTTTCTAATCAGGATATCCATGTTTAGCCTATTTGGACATATGTCAAGTTCTTCAAGGTCCTAATCAAACCAGGATGAATCACTATGTAAGTGTTGAGATGAAGACCAAGAAGTGAAGAAATGAAGCTTTAGAGTTTTTTTACCATTTTACCACAGTAACTTTGGAGTTACCACAGTAACTATGGGTTTTACCATTTCTGGATGAAAGTAACTAAGTAAGAGCTTGGGAAGTTACTTTGCATCCCCCTTGGTAAGGAATCACGTCCAGGAGGAGTATGGATAAGGTTTGGACTCAGAATGAAAGGTAAAGCCACTTTACAGCCTGTCCAAGCATGTGAAGCCTCCCAGCCAAGTATTTCAAACCAGGGTGTCCAGCTAGCTTTGACTACACATGCTTGAGTCCCATTTCGTGGATATACCTTTGCAAACTCTATATCATTGTAATCTGACTTGAAAAATGAATACAATAGAGTTTTGAGTCTCTCTCTCTCTAGAATCTCTTTATTCTCTTAATCTCTCTATTTTTTACTTTGATTATCTCTGATTAGTATTAAACACACTCTAAAACACAAAAGTGTTTATGGTATCAGTGCCAGGTTGCTCAAAAAGGGGGTAAGTGTGATTTCTTTTTTTCCAAATCTGGGTTCTTTCTTGGTGTTCTTGGTGTTCTTGAGTGTTCTTGGTGTTCTTGAGTTCTGTCCTTCTGTCGCTGGGTTTGTTTAGGGTTCTCTGATGGAAACAAATGATCTCAGCATGGAAATGAAGCACAGATCTAGTATTCCAGTGAAGCTTGAAGAGGAAAACAATGGGGTTTGGTCCAGATGGGTGAAGACAGCTTTGGGGAGCTGTGTGTTGTGGTGTAGTCATGTAAAGGGGAAGCCTTTAAGAGAAATGACTACAGCAGAAGGTCAGGCAAGGAGTCTGAGGGATGAAGACAGAGTTGTTCAAGAAAACAATATAAGGTGTGAGATTGAATTCAAGAGGGCTAACATAGACTTGAGAAGAGGAAAGGAAGAGCTCCATCAGCTTGTTGGAAAGCTGAAATATTTATGGTTGGAATTGGATGTGTTGAGACCAAGCACATCAGATCCAAGAGTGATTCAAGAGAGACTGGAGAAAGATGTAGTCTTGAGTCTTCTAGTGAGTCTAAACTAATCATATGGTCAGCTCATTAGACAGATTATCAAAGATGATGAGCAACTGGATATGGATGGTATATGTGCTCTTGTTCAGCAAGCTTATGAGGTGTGTGAGAAGAACAAGAAACCTACTTGGATAACGGATGGTGCAAGGTGCAAGAAGGGAAGGAGGTTGAGAAAACTTTCCAAGACTTGGATCAGGATGGGAAAGATTCGGATGAAGAGAAGACAGTCTGGTCACTTAGAGAACAGTATGGAGGCAAAGATGATCAAGGATGTTGTGCAGCAGATGGTTAGAGGAGAGTGTTCTTACTCATCCTACATGGGTAACTCAGTGGAAGGTAGAATGGTTGTTAGGGAGCAGGAGACAACAGGAGATGATGATCCTATCACCAGGAAGGAATGGGACACGTTTGTTAAGTATGTGCATGCTTTGGCTGCAACCAGGAGACAGAGCACACAATCCCCAACATCTAAACCTATCATAATTGATTCTGGAGCAAGTCATCATATGATCAGTGATAGGAGCTTGATGAGTGATATTAAGGCTGCAACTGGGAGTGTCATGATTGCTAATGGTGATAGGATCCCAATTGAAGGGATAGGAAACTTGAAGCTGTTTGAAAAGGATTCAGCTGCTTTCTATCTACCTCGGTTCACTTCCAACCTGATATCAGTGAAGAGGGCTACTGTTGATCTTAATTGCCAAGTGGTGTTCAGGCCAAATGAAGTTGAGTTTCAAGACCTGAAGTCTGGACAAGTTATTGGCAGAGGAGACAGCAAGAATCAACTCTACCACCTTCACACAACTAAGCTTTCTCAACCCTTTGATTCTGTTTGTTTAAGCAGCACCACTGATAGGATTGATAGTAGTACTTGGCATGCTAGACTGGGGCATCCTCATACTCGTGCAATTGAACTGATCTTACCTGCTTTATCATTCAATCATCTAGAGTGTGAGGCTTGCATATTAGGGAAGCATTGTAGGACTGTGTTTCCAACATCAGAGACTATATATGAGAATTGTTTTGATTTGGTGCACTCTGATGTGTGGACATCTCCATGTGTGTCTAGGGATAACCAGAAGTATTTTGTGACTTTCATAGATGAGAAGTCTAAGTATACTTGGATCACACTTCTTCCATCCAAAGATAGGGTGCTAGATGCCTTTGTAAACTTCCAAGCATATGTTACTAACCATTACAATGCTACTGTGAAGGTACTAAGGTCAGAT
>MU106984.1:11680-22115 GCA_012274485.2 Sinapis alba | reverse complement strand
GATCATCTGCGAGTGTTTGGATGCTTGTGTTATGTCTTGGTTCCAGGAGAGCAGAGAAACAAGCTTGATGCTAAGAGCACTAAAGCTATGTTCATGGGTTACTCAATAACTCAGAAAGGGTACAAGTGTTATGATCCAGTAACAAGAAGAGTGTTGGTGTCCAGAGATGTGAAATTCATAGAGTCAAGAGGGTATTATGAGGAGAAGAAGTGGGAAGATTTGGAGGATCTGTCTCAAGCTCCATCAGATAAGGCAACAACACTGAGGATTGTGTTGGAGAAGCTAGGGATAAACATGTCTCAGGATCAGGAACCAAGGAGGAGAGAACCTCCTGATCAGGCTGAAGAAGCTGAAAGAACAACCCCTCTTGATCATGAGAGGGGGAATGGATCTGAATCAGGTGTACAAGAGCAGAACCAAGAGGATTCAGATCTTCATGATCAAGATGTGACACAAGAAGTAGAGAATACTGCTCAGTCTAGTGGAGATAGGAAGGAGAGCCTACTGATTTAGAAGAACAAGCTCAAGATGAGGTTCAAACTGAAGATCAGGTTCAACCATTGCGGAGGAGCACAAGGATAAAAAAGGATCCTTCCAACTGGGTAAACACGAGAGTGTACTACAATGCCCAGGCTGTGGAGCATCCTTCCCAAGCCATGTGTTCCTTTGCTGAGTTTCCAAAAGAGCATTGTGCCTTCATGATTAGTCTGGATGAGAGCTATGTACCAAGGTCCTTTGAAGAGGCTATGATGCAAAAAGAGTGGAAAGAGTCTGTGGCTGATGAGTCTGATGCAATGATCAGAAATGATACATGGTATGAGAGTGAGCTTCCAAAAGGGAAGAGAGCTGTGTCAAGTAGATGGATCTTTACCATCAAGTACTTACCAAATGGGAAGATTGATAGGCGCAAAAACAAGGCTGGTAGCAAGAGGGTTTACACAGACTTATGGAGAAGACTACATTGACACATTTGCTCCAATGGCCAAGCTTCACACAATTCGGATTGTGCTATCTATTGCAACAAACTTGGAGTGGGATTTGTGGCAGATGGATGTGAAGAATGCTTTCTTGCAAGGTGAACTAGAAGATGAGGTATACATGCTTCCACCTCCTGGTCTTGAGCATCTAGTAAAGCGAGGAAATGTTTTGACATTGAAGAAGGCAATATATGGGCTGAAGCAATCACCTAGAGCTTGGTACAAAAAGCTGAGTACAACTTTCAATGGGAGAGGGTTCAGGAAGTCTGAACTAGATCATACACTCTTCACCTTGACAGGACCATCAGGAATCATTGTCCTCTTGGTGTATGTAGATGATTTGATTATCACAGGGAGTTATAAGGCTGGGATTCAAGCCACTAAGGAGTTTCTCAAGTCAGTGTTTGATATTAAAGACTTGGGAGAGATGAAGTATTTTCTGGGAATTGAGATATGCAGATCTAAGGAGGGCTTGTTTATGTCTCAAAGGAAGTATACTATGGATATGTTAAAGGAGACTGATGTGCTTGGGGGAAAGATAGCTAAGACACCTCTTGAGGAGGGGTATAAGGTTCTGCGTGAGGGGGAGGTTGAAGAGAATCAGTTATTTGAGGATGCTAAGCTATACAGAAAGATGGTTGGCAAGCTGATCTACTTGACCATCCCAAGACCAGATATATGTTTTGCTGTGAATCAAGTGAGTCAGCATATGCAGGCAGCAAAGGTACATCACTGGAAGATGGTTGATAGGATACTGAGGTATTTGAGTGGCACGTCTGGACAGGGAGTGTGGATGGGATGTAATGGCAGTACATAAGTGGTTGGGTATTGTGATGCTGATTTGGCAGGAGATAGAGTGGACAGGAGATCAACTACTTGGTATTGTACATTCATTGGAGGGAACCTGGTTACTTGGAAGAGTAAGAAGCAGAAGGTTATCTCTTGCTCAAGTGTTGAAGCTGAGTATAGGGCTATGTTGAAGCTGACAAACGAGTTGGTGTGGATCAAGGGTATTTTGAAGCATTTGGAGATTGAGCAGACCACTCCTATGACAATGCATTGTGACAATCAAGCAGCTATCCAAATTGCTTCTAACTCAGTCTTCCATGAGAGAACGAAGCACATAGAAGTTGATTGTCACAAGGTAAGTGGAGAGTATCTATGAAGTTGAATCCCAAAGGAGTTATGTTTAAGAAGTTATTCCACTTTCTAATCAGGATATTCATGTTTAGCCTATTTGGACATAAGGCAAGTTCTTCAAGCTCCTAATCAAACCAGGATGAATCACTATGTAAGAAGATTGATTTGGAACCATTATTCAGTGGAGAGTATCCATGAAGTTGAATAAGTCCCAAAGGAGTTATATTTAAGAAGTTATTCCACTTTCTAATCAGGATATCCATGTTTAGCCTCTTTGGACATATGGCAAGTTCTTCAAGCTCCTAATCAAACCAGGATGAATCATTATGTAAGAAGATTGAGTTTGAACCATTATTCAGTGGAGAGTATCCATGATATTGAATAAATCCCAAAGGAGTTATGTTTAAGAAGATATTCCCTTTTCTAATCAGGATATCCATGTTTAGCTTGTTTGGACATATGGCAAGTTCTTCAAGCTCCTAATCAAACCAGGATGAATCACTATGTAAGAAGATTGATTTGGAACTATTATTCAGTGTAGAGTATCCATGAAGTTGAATAAATCCCAAAGGAGTTATGTTTAAGAAGTTATTCCACTTTCTAATCAGGATATCTATGTTTACCATGTTTGGACATATGGCAAGTTCTTCAAGCTTCTAATCAAACCAGGATGAATCACTATATAAGAAGCTTGATTTGTAACCAATAATCAGTGGAGAGTCTTTCATGAAGTTGAATAAATATCATAAGAGTTATGTTGAAGAAGTTATTCCACAATCTAATCAGGATGTCAATGTTTAGCCTGTTTGGACATATGGCAAGTTCTTCAAGCTTCTAATCAAACCACGATGAATTACTATGTAAGAAACTTGATTTGGAACCATTAATCAGTGGAGAGTCTCCATGAAGTTGAATAAATCCCAAAGGAGTTATGTTTAAGAAGTTATTCCACTTTCTAATAAGGATATCCATGTTTAGCCTGTTGGGACATATGGCAATTTCTTCAAGCTTCTAATCAAACCAGGATGAATATTTGTGTAAGAAGCTTGATTTGGAACCATTATTCAGTGGAGAGTATCCATGAAGTTGAATCCTAAAGGAGTTATGTTTAAGAAGTTATTCCACTTTCTAATCAGGATATCCATGTTTAGCCTATTTGGACATATGAGAAGTTCTTCAAGCCCCTAATCAAACCAGGATGAATCACTATGTAAGAAGATTGATTTGGAACTATTATTTAGTGGAGAGTATCCATGAAGTTGAATAAATCCCAAAGGAGTTATGTTTAAGAAGTTATTCCACTTTCTAATCAGGATATCCATGTTTAGCATGTTTGGACATATGGCAAGTTCTTCAAGCTTCTAATCAAACCAGGACGAATCACTATGTAAGAAGAATGAGTTGTAACCTTTAATAGGTGGAGAGTCTTTCATGAAGTTAAATAAATCTGATAGGAGTTATGTTGAAAAATTTATTCCACTTTCTAATCAGGATATCCATGTTTAGCCTGTTTGGACATATGGCAATTTCTTCAATCTTCTAATCAAACCAGGATGAATCTTTATGTAAGAAACTTGATTTGGAACCATTATTAAGTGGAGAGTATCCATGAAGTTGAATCCCAAAGGAGTTATGTTTAAGAAGTTATTCCACTTTCTAATCAGGATATCCATTTTTAGCTTTTTTGGACATATGGCAAGTTCTTGAAGCTTCTAATCAAACCAGGATGAATCACTATTCAAGAAGCTTGATTTGGAACCATTATTCAGTGGAGAGTATCCATGAAGTTGAATATATCACAAAGGAGTTATGTTTAAGAAGTTATTTCACTTTCTAATGAGGATATCCATGTTTAGCCTATTTGGACATATGACAAGTTCTTCAATCTCCTAATCAAACCAGGATGAATCACTATGTAAGAAGATTGATTTAGAACCATTATTTAGTGGAGAGTATCCATGAAGTTGAATAAATCCTAAATGAGTTATCGTTAAGAAGTTATTCCACATTCTAAGCAGGATATCCATGTTTAGCCTATTTAGACATATCGCAAGTTCTTTAAGCTCCTAATCAAACCAGGATGAATCACTATGTAAGAAGATTGATTTGGAACCATTATTCAGTGGAGAGTATCCATGAAGTTTAATAAGTCCCAAAGGAGTTATGTTTTAGAAGGTATTCCCTTTTCTAATCAGGATATCCATGTTTAGCTTATTTGGACATATGGCAAGTTCTTCAAGCTCCTAATCAAACAAGGATGAATCACTATGTAAGAAGATTGAGTTTGAACCATTATTCAGTGGAGAGTATCCATGATATTGAATAAATCCCAAAGGAGTTATGTTTAAGAAGATATTCCCTTTTCTAATCAGGATATCCATGCTTAGCCTATTTGGACATATGGCAAGTTCTTCAAGCTCCTAATCAAACCAGGATGAATCACGATGTACGAAGATTGAGTTGGAACCATTATTCAGTGGAGAGTATCCATGAAGTTCAATAATTCCCAAAGGAGTTATATTTAAGAAGTTATTCCACTTTCTAATCAGGATATCCATGTTTAGCCTGTTTGGACATATGGCAAGTTCTTCAAGCTTCTAATCAACCCACGATGAATCACTATGTAAGAAGCTTGATTTTGAACCATTAATCAGTGGAGAGTCTCCATGAAGTTGAATAAATCCCAAATGAGTTATGTTTAAGAAGTTATTCCACTTTCTAATCAGGATATCCATGTTTAGCCTGTTTGGACATATGGCAATTTTTTCAAGCTTCTAATCAAACCAGGATGAATCTTTATGTAAGAAGCTTGATTTGGAACCATTATTAATTGGAGAGTATCCATGAAGTTGAATCCCAAAGAAGTTATGTTTAAGAAGTTATTCCACTTTCTAATCAGGATATCCATGTTTAGCCTATTTGGAGCTCCTAATCAAGCCAGGATAAATCACTATGTAAGAAGATTGATTTGGAACCATTATTCAGTGGAGAGTATCCATGAAGTTGAAAAAATCCCAAAGGAGTTATTTTTAAGAAGTTATTCCACTTTCTAATCATGATATCCATGTTTAGCCTTTTTGGACATATGGCAATTTTTTGAAGCTTCTAATCAAACCAGGATGAATCACTATGTAAGAAGATTGATTTGGAACCATTATTCAGTGGAGAGTATCTATGAAGTTGAATCCCAAAGGAGTTATGTTTAAGAAGTTATTCCACTTTCTAATCAGGATGTTCATGTTTAGCCTATTTGGACATAAGGCAAGTTCTTCAAGCTCCTAATCAAACCAGGATGAATCACTATGTAAGAAGATTGATTTGGAACCATTATTCAGTGGAGAGTATCCATGAAGTTGAATAAGTCCCAAAGGAGTTATGTTTAAGAAGTTATTCCACTTTCTAATCAGGATATCCATGTTTAGCCTATTTGGACATATGGCAAGTTCTTCAAGCTCCTAATCAAACCAGGATGAATCACTATGTAAGAAGATTGAGTTTGAACCATTATTCAGTGGAGAGTATCCATGATATTGAATAAATCCCAAAGGAGTTATGTTTAAGAAGATATTCCCTTTTCTAATCAGGATATCCATGTTTAGCTTGTTTGGACATATGGCAAGTTCTTCAAGCTCCTAATCAAACCAGGATGAATCACTATGTAAGAAGATTGATTTGGAACTATTATTCAGTGTAGAGTATCCATGAAGTTGAATAAATCCCAAAGGAGTTATGTTTAAGAAGTTATTCCACTTTCTAATCAGGATATCCATGTTTAGCATGTTTGGACATATGGCAAGTTCTTCAAGCTTCTAATCAAACCAGGATGAATCACTATATAAGAAGCTTGATTTGTAACCAATAATCAGTGGAGAGTCTTTCATGAAGTTGAATAAATATCATAAAAGTTATGTTGAAGAAGTTATTCCACTATCTAATCAGGATGTCAATGTTTAGCCTGTTTGGACATATGGCAAGTTCTTCAAGCTTCTAATCAAACCACGATGAATTACTATGTAAGAAACTTGATTTGGAACTATTAATCAGTGGAGAGTCTCCATGAAGTTGAATAAATCCCAAAGGAGTTATGTTTAAGAAGTTATTCCACTTTCTAATCAGGATATCCATGTTTAGCCTGTTTGGACATATGGCAATTTCTTCAAGCTTCTAATCAAACCAGGATGAATATTAAGGTAAGAAGCTTGATTTGGAACCATTATTCAGTGGAGAGTATCCATGAAGTTGAATCCTAAAGGAGTTATGTTTAAGAAGTTATTCCACTTTCTATTCAGGATATCCATGTTTAGCCTATTTGGACATATGGCAAGTTCTTCAAGCCCCTAATCAAACCAGGATGAATCACTATGTAAGAAGATTGATTTGGAACTATTATTTAGTGGAGAGTATCCATGAAGTTGAATAAATCCCAAAGGAGTTATGTTTAAGAAGTTATTCCACTTTCTAATCAAGATATCCATGTTTAGCATGTTTGGACATATGGCAAGTTCTTCAAGCTTCTAATCAAACCAGGACGAATCACTATGTAAGAAGAATGATTTGTAACCATTAATAAGTGGAGAGTCTTTCATGAAGTTAAATAAATCTGATAGGAGTTATGTTGAAAAATTTATTCCACTTTCTAATCAGGATATCCATGTTTAGCTTGTTTGGACATATGGCAATTTCTTCAAGCTTCTAATCAAACCAGGATGAATCTTTATGTAAGAAGCTTGATTTGGAACCATTATTAAGTGGAGAGTATCCATGAAGTTGAATCCCAAAGGAGTTATGTTTAAGAAGTTATTCCACTTTCTAATCAGGATATCCATGTTTAGCCTTTTTGGACATATGGCAAGTTCTTGAAGCTTCTAATCAAACCAAGATGAATCACTATTCAAAAAGCTTGATTTGGAACCATTATTCAGTGGAGAGTATCCATGAAGTTGAATATATCACAAAGGAGTTATGTTTAAGAAGTTATTCCACTTTCTAATGAGGATATCCATGTTTAGCCTATTTGGACATATGACAAGTTCTTCAATCTCCTAATCAAACCAGGATGAATCACTATGTAAGAAGATTGATTTAGAACCATTATTTAGTGGAGAGTATCCATGAAGTTGAATAAATCCCAAAGGAGTTATCGTTAAGAAGTTATTCCACTTTCTAATCAGGATATCCATGTTTAGCCTATTTAGACATATGGCAAGTTCTTTAAGCTCCTAATCAAACCAGGATGAATCACTATTTAAGAAGATTGATTTGGAACCATTATTCAGTGGAGAGTATCCATGAAGTTTAATAAGTCCCAAAGGAGTTATGTTTTAGAAGGTATTCCCTTTTCTAATCAGGATATCCATGTTTAGCTTATTTGGACATATGGCAAGTTCTTCAAGCTCCTAATCAAACCAGGATGAATCACTATGTAAGAAGATTGAGTTTGAACCATTATTCAGTGGAGAGTATCCATGATATTGAATAAATCCCAAAGGAGTTATGTTTAAGAAGATATTCCTTTTTCTAATCAGGATATCCATGTTTAGCCTATTTGGACATATGGCAAGTTCTTCAAGCTCCTAATCAAACCAGGATGAATCACGATTTAAGAAGATTGAGTTGGAACCATTATTAAGTGGAGAGTATCCATGAAGTTCAATAAATCCCAAAGGAGTTATGTTTAAGAAGTTATTCCACTTTCTAATCAGGATATCCATGTTTAGCCTGTTTGGACATATGGCAAGTTCTTCAAGCTTCTAATCAACCCACGATGAATCACTATGTAAGAACCTTGATTTTGAACCATTAATCAGTGGAGAGTCTCCATGAAGCTGAATAAATCCCAAAGGAGTTATGTTTAAGAAGTTATTCCACTTTCCAATCAGATATCCATGTTTAGCCTGTTTGGACATATGGCAATTTCTTCAAGCTTCTAATCAAACCAGGATTAATCTTTATGTAAGAAGCTTGATTTGGAACCATTATTAATTGGAGAGTATCCATGAAGTTGAATCCCAAAGGAGTTATGTTTAAGAAGTTATTCCACTTTCTAATCAGGATATCCATGTTTAGCCTTTTTGGACATATGGCAAGTTCTTGAAGCTTATAATCAAACCAGGATGAATCACTATTTAAGAAGCTTGATTTGGAACCATTATTCAGTGGAGAGTATCCATGAAGTTGAATATATCACAAAGGAGTTATGTTTAAGAAGTTATTCCACTTTCTAATGAGGATATCCATGTTTAGCCTATTTGGACATATGACAAGTTCTTCAATCTCCTAATCAAACCAGGATGAATCACTATGTAAGAAGATTGATTTAGAACCATTATTTAGTGGAGAGTATCCATGAAGTTGAATAAATCCCAAAGGAGTTATCGTTAAGAAGTTATTCCACTTTCTAATCAGGATATCCATGTTTAGCCTATTTAGACATATGGCAAATTCTTTAAGCTCCTAATCAAACCAAGATGAATCACTATGTAAGAAGATTGATTTGGAACCATTATTCAGTGGAGAGTATCCATGAAGTTTAATAAGTCCCAAAGGAGTTATGTTTTAGAAGGTATTCCCTTTTCTAATCAGGATATCCATGTTTAGCTTATTTGGACATAT
Source organism: Sinapis alba (assembly GCA_012274485.2). Taxonomy (NCBI): domain Eukaryota; kingdom Viridiplantae; phylum Streptophyta; class Magnoliopsida; order Brassicales; family Brassicaceae; genus Sinapis; species Sinapis alba. The sequence goes on along the minus strand of MU106984.1, from coordinate 13,386 downwards.
GGCAAGTTCTTCAAGCTCCTAATCAAACCAGGATGAATCACTATGTAAGAAGATTGAGTTTGAACCATTATTCAGTGGAGGGTATCCATGATATTGAATAAATCCCAAAGGAGTTATGTTTAAGAAGATATTCCCTTTTCTAATCAGGATATCCATGTTTAGCCTATTTGGACATATGGCAAGTTCTTCAAGCTCCTAATCAAACCAGGATGAATCACGATGTAAGAAGATTGAGTTGGAACCATTATTCAGTGGAGAGTATCCATGAAGTTCAATAAATCCCAAAGGAGTTATGTTTAAGAAGTTATTCCACTTTCTAATCAGGATATCCATGTTTAGCCTGTTTGGACATATGGCAAGTTCTTCAAGCTTCTAATCAACCCACGATGAATCACTATGTAAGAAGCTTGATTTTGAACCATTAATCAGTGGAGAGTCTCTATGAAGTTGAATAAATCCCAAAGGAGTTATGTTTAAGAAGTTATTCCACTTTCTAATCAGGATATCCATGTTTAGCCTGGTTGGACATATGGCAATTTCTTCAAGCTTCTAATCAAACCAGGATGAATCTTTATGTAAGAAGCTTTATTTGGAACCATTATTAATTGGAGAGTATCCATGAAGTTGAATCCCAAAGGAGTTATGTTTAAGAAGTTATTCCACTTTCTAATCAGGATATCCATGTTTAGCCTATTTGGAGCTCCTAATCAAGCCAGGATGAATCACTATGTAAGAAGATTGATTTGGAACCAATATTCAGTGGAGAGTATCCATGAAGTTGAAAAAATCCCAAATGAGTTATTTTTAAGAAGTTATTCCACTTTCTAAACATGATATCCATGTTTAGCCTTTTTGGACATATGGCAATTTTTTGAAGCTTCTAATCAAACCAGGATGAATCATTATGTAATAAGATTGATTTGGAACCATTATTCAGTGGAGAGTATCCATGAAGTTGAATAAATCCCAAATGAGTAATATTTAAGAAGTTATTCCACTTTCTAATCAGGATATCCATGTTTAGCCTGTTTGGACATATGACAAGTTGTTAAAGCTTCTAAACAAACAAAGATGAAACACTATGTAAGAAACTTGATTTGGAACCAATAATCAGTGGAGAGTCTTTCATGAAGTTGACTAAATATCATAAGAGTTATGTTGAAGAAGTTATTCCACTATCTAATCAGGATGTCAATGTTTAGCATGTTTGGACATATGGCAAGTTCTTCAAGCTTCTAATCAAACCACGATGAATCACTACGTAAGAAGCTTGATTTTGAATCATTAATCAGTGGAGAGTCTCCATGAAGTTGAATAAATCCCAAAGGAGTTATGTTTAAGAAGTTATTCCACTTTCTAATAAGGATATCCATGTTTAGCCAGTTTGGACATATGGCAATTTCTTCAAGCTTCTAATCAAACAAGGATGAATCACTATGTAAGAAGCTTGATTTGGAACTATTATTCAATGGAGAGTATCCATGAAGTTTAATAAGTCCCAAAAGAGTTATGTTTAAGAAGTTATTCCACTTTCTAATCAGGATATCCATGTTTAGCCTGTTTGGACATATGGCAATTTCTTGAAGCTTCTAATCAAACCAGGATGAATCACTATGTAAGAAGCTTTATTTGTAACCATTATTCGGTGGAGAGTATCCATGAAGTTGACTAAATCCCAAAGGAGTTATGTTTAAGAAGTTATTCCA
>MU106983.1:19346-73381 GCA_012274485.2 Sinapis alba | reverse complement strand
TTATTTTATATCACTTACAAATGTTTATTATTACATGATTTAGATTTTTCCCACATCAAAATATTTTTATGTAATTTATTAATTATTTTTAAGATTTACTAAACGAGAAGACTTACATGTAAGTCTTCTCAGAAGACTTACAAAATCGCAGAAGACTTAAAAAACACGGAAGACTTAAATAGGCTATGAAGGTAAAAACACATACACTTTTTTTTTTGGTCATAAGGGGCCTGTTGTAATTTCACTACTCTTTTAGGTTACTTTTGCATTTGATTGATGTTTGGGTACACTTTTGTATTTGAATTCAAGTTTTAGGTTGGTTTTGGCAATTTTCCCACTTTAATAAGATAGATATTTAAAAATCACGGTTAGGTTTGTGATAGAGGATTATTGTTTAGGTGGAATCAAACAACATTAATGAGTATTATTCAATTAGTGATTTAAAATCAATTATTAATATATTGTAATCCATCAAATTTTAAAATTTTAAAATAGTTTGAGATGAAAATTTTAAAATTTATTCAATATTCTTTATATTTTGAATTCACTCATTTATTAATGTTACTCCATAAGAGATTATTTGAAATCAATTGAAAATACAAACAATTTTAAAATCCCTTAAAAGTTAAATAATACTACATTTTAAAAATTGTATTTAAATCATTTATTTAATAACACTAGATTTTAAAATAAAAATTTAAAATTATTATTCGAATAATAATATATTGTGTTTAGATTTAAACTCTGTTAAATACATGAATGAATAACTAAATCATTACTTTTCAGTATTTTTTTGTTGTATGAATTTTGAATATTTATACATTATTTCCAAAACAAATTTGTGTTATATTCAAAAATGTCTTTGTGATGATAATGATTACGCTCATCCATAATAAGATTACATGATAAGCTCAATTAGTTAAGCACCAACTTAAACATAGAGACTAGTCACCATAACAGTGTCCGTTAAACCACCGATACATTTGAGTGGGGAATAGAAGCCGTGATGATGTTGAAATCCTAGGCATAGATTGTATCTCCTTTTGTCTCTCTTCAAGATTGCAGGTTGCTATGAGATTTATCTCCGCTCTCTTTAAACACTCTGAGTTAGCAAGAATGTATGACAGTAGTTGTTTCTCATCATCTCTTCCTTCATAGTTGTTCCACACAAAGATCTCTAGATGAGATGACAAGCATCCCGGAATAGAGCTCGGCTGGTTCCAGGGAGGTGAGGGACTCTCATGTTCCTATATTAACTTTAATTTTGAATTAAGTTCATCAAAACTAGATGATGTTATAAGGGAGAAGTGTACTTACCGTGTGGATCGTAAGAAGTTTCAGTTTAGCAGAATTTTGAAGGAAAAACATAAGTGGTTCCAACCAATCTACTGTTTTTGTCAAAAAGTAAAACTCTATGAGCCGAGAGAATTTAATGTCGTTACTGCTACCAACCTGTAAGAAGAGAAGAAAAGCATTGGTTGACTAAGCAACTACGGCCATGTTCGTTTATGTATCCAAAAACGAAATCAAACTGCATCTGGATGTAAATGTTATGTTAGTCATTTTATTTACTAGTATTCAAATGCTATCATGAAATCGAAAAACGAACAACTTCACATCCAGATGTTGCATCTTGATGTAAATACTAACTTTAAAAACGAACAACATCTGTTGCATTCTGATGCTACCAAATACAGAAACCAACTACAAACAAAAGAGAATGCCGGGTTATGTAACCGTTACCATCGGATTGGCCAAACACAAGTCCAGATGTTTGACAGAAGAAAGAGATTTCAGAAAGTTGTCATCAGGGTAAATAACATAGCTTATGTGTGCCACATCAAGACAAGGCATAGTATCTATCAAGTAACAGTCTTCGGAAATGGTACTTAAGGTTATATCATCTAATGCAGGGGTATCTATTACCAACGACCCAATGAGATCATCATCATCATCATCATCATCCCCTTCCTCTACGGGCACATCCATAGGCCAAACACTTTGATAAAATAATGTTTTTAAGGAAGACACTTTCACGATAACGTTTGTCAAGTTGTCATCCTTACGTCGTGTCAACATCAGCCAGTTAAGAACAGAGGAACTTGATAAAAGTCCAGCAAGAGAGTCTTCGTCTTTGTACACAACGTCGATAAGAGAAAGAGATAGGAGATATGGTAGGCTAACAGGGGAAGGAACATCCACTAGAATCTTGTTGGATAGAACTAAATCAACCAGAGTGTCGCATGTGTAGAGGCTCTTTGGAAATCTTGTGAGCTCTACGTTCCAGAGGAGATTGAGATCTAAGCCGTATGCACCACGATTAATTGCATTCTCAAGACACTTGACCACATCTAATTCAACAGGAGAATGTGGACCGAGTTCAACAGACAGAATCTTTAGTTTTGGTGCCTTATGGAGTTGCAAAGACTTCTCGATAAACCAACCAATGGTCCCGCTGCCGCTGTCTTTGTAATCGAGTATAGGAAGCATAGCCGATATGGAACGCCATCGCTTAGACAATATTGTGGTGGCTACTGCAACTTTTGTGGGGACGAAGAGCATTATATGAACAAGCAAATCGTCAGGCAAATCACAGATCCGATTTTCCATTCTCTTGACAACCTTCGGTTTCCACTGGGACAAAACCCTACTTATTTCTCGTGGTTGGGTCTCTGGTGAGACACGAAGATAACCTAATTTATTCACACCAAAACCCGTGAGACGTATTACTCCTATTATAGTTCTTTTTAGGAAAAATTCCTTAAAAATACCCTAACTAATTTCCATTTACTAATAAAATACATAAACTATTTTAGATCCCCATTTAATATATAAACTAATTTTTATTGCTTATTAAATACACAAATTTTTGAAATTCGCAGATTTTACACATCTTTTTAGACGGCGTTAATTATATTTAACCGAAGTGACGACAGCGTTAGTGTTAATTAAACACATGTTTAAATTGTGAAATCAAAATTCTTTTAAAATACACGAACTATTTTGGATCCCCGTTTAATACACAAACTACTTTTAGTTTTCTATTAAATACACAAACTTTTAAAATTTTCAGATTTTACACATTGATTAAACTACGTCAACTATATTTAACAGAAGATGGCGATAGTTTTAACTAAACATGTGGTTAAACTGTGAAAGCACACTCATCCTCAGCCAAAACCTCTCAAATCGATTGAGCCAAGTTAGTTTCAATTCAAGTTTGGCACCCTAGTCTCTAAACTTTGTTTATTTTCTTCTTCTCTTTGATTTCTCTCTATATCGCTTTGGAATGGAGTCGATTTCTATGTCGTGAAAAAAATGAAGAAAACTAGAAATATCTTAATTAAGAGACGTCTCTTAACTTTTTTAGTTAAAATCTAAAACACTATCTCTTAAATCTCACTAAAAGACCCACCCTAAGAAACCCTCAAACATGCTCTAATAACCATTACAATATTTTGATTCACTGTAGTAAATGTATAGACATGTTTCTGAGTGTCTCGTTATTTGAGTTAGAGAACATACAAGCCTTTCCATGTGTTGAAATAAATTAATCTACAAAAATTAGTTGAAAATTTTATTTGATAATCCTATTTATTTATCAAGGAATTAGGAGTATTACTTTATTGGATATAAATACACTTTTTTTTTTGGTAAAATGTTAAGAGATATATATACACTTTATTAGCGATCACACTATACTTTATTATTGGCTAAACGGAATGTTTCTCTTACATGTTTTGTTTAATCTTATCTATGTTTCCTTTCTAAAAGCTTGAGCTGTGATCGAACATAAGAGCGAGATGTGGCATGCATGGGATCATCAGTAAGCTTTAAGTTGTTTGGATAAGATATAGAAGTACATTCTTAAGTTTGCTTGTTTGATTGTTTAATTATATCATTTGGTTTGGAACTCTGTCCTGGTTAGAATAAGCTTTGTAGTGTTCTACTATATGAGCTGTAAATATATTCTTGTGATTACAGACCGTGTTTGATTCACTGAAGTCGATGTTTAGACATGTTTCTGAGTTGCTCCTTACCAGAAGTAGATAAAGGTTAACACCCAAACCAGCAATCATCTAGTAGAAGTAATCCAACGGCTGCATGCAGCTGCTAAGTGCTAACTACGGTTCTTTTACAACTCGATCGGTTCGTGACAATGAGCAAAAGGTATTCACTTTTTTATGTTCTTTTTGATGAGATTGTCTTTGTGAGATGCAAAGCTCTAGCTTGATATGAAGGACGAGATTAGTGATCTCGTCGGTGTGAAGGAGTCAGAGGTTGTCTAATCTTTAGCTGTGCTTTAACATATATAAGAGGGAGATGTGGCATTAATTCATTAGTAAGTTAAGTTGTTTGGATAGGATAGAGAAGTACATTCTTAAGTTTGCTTGGTTGATTGTTCAATTGTTCTTATGGTTTTTGACAACTCTGTCCTGGTTACAATAAGCTTTGTAGTTTTCGAGTATATGAGTTCCTAGCTAGATGAGTTGTATATATATATAATGTTCTGGTGAATAGAAACCGTGACTGACAGTATTTTTGTTCACTGTAGTAAATATTTGGACATGTTTAGGAGTGTCTCGTTATGTGAGTTAGAGAACATACGATCCTTTCCATGTGTTCTCTTGACCAATTTCTCATTGTCTTTTCTTTCTTTCTGTGGAATTGGTGTTGTTCTGTTTGAGTGAGTGAGGGAAGGAGAGGTGGTCCATGGACAGCAAGAACAAGCCTATACTCAGGTGGAAGGAGGGAAGTCAAAGAGAGATTTTCAGCCACTGGCTCTCTGAGACAGTTTTAAAGTGTTGGTCACATATTAAACGTTTTCAAATATTATATATGGATAATTTGTGAATACATTTTTTTTTACGGCCAGGCTTTTTCATGTCAGGAAAATGAGCTAAATTGCAATATTGTTGTACTGAATAACTCACTTTTTATGTTAATTAACAATATAATTGGTGGAGTTGGAGGATAGCGGACAATGGACATGACATGATGCTTTCTTTGCCTTTGGTTGTCATTTTGCTTTTATTCATATGTAGCAATCTATATATAAAGTCGCAATCCCTTTAACGGTCTTGGAGTAAGCTTGAAAGAAACGGCAAGCTTTTTCCTCAGCTTCGTTTGCAACTTCCCCTAAAAATGGAACACTGCATGTCGTTTACTACCCTCCAGCGGTCATGGAGATAAAAGGCGTCGCACTTGAATATTTAGTGTATAGTTGGTATCTAAAAAAATAATCGATTTATCTGTAAAAGAGAAGTATATTCTTTAGTTTGCTTGTTTGATTGTTCTTGTGGTTTCAGAGAACTTTGTCCCGATTAGAATTAAGCTTTGTAGTACTGTTCGTTGGTGTGAGATAGAGTTTCATTTGTGAACGAGTCAGAGGTTGTCTATGCTTGAGCTGTGATTGAACATAAGAGTGAGATGTGGCATGAAGGCATTGGTAAGTTAAGTTGTTTGGATAAGACAGAGAAGTACCTCCTTAAGTTGCTAGTTTGATTGTTCCTATGGTTTATGAGAACTCTATCCTGGTTAGAATAAGCTTTGTAGTGTTTTACTGTATGAGTTGTAAACTTATTCTGGTTTATTCATGTGGCTTGTGACAACAAACCGTGATAATATTTTTGTTCACTGTAGTAAATGTTTGGACATGTTTCTGAGTGTCTTCGTTCTGAGCCCCAAATAGTCAAACTATGATCTAGTGAAAATGGCTCTGGATGAAGATAGCAACAAGCCAATAACACATGTGCTTTGCTTTTGTGGCTCTTCTTTCTCTTGACAAGACATGTCTCTCAATTCACACATAGTCTTTTCACTTTCGTTGACTTTTGTCTTTTCCTTTCTCCTCCTTTTTTGTTATTTTCCTCTTCATTTCCATAAACCCTGTTTTGTCTTTGGTCTGAAAATCCAAACACTACTACCACTTATGCATTAACGGAGATGGCTTGCTTTGCTCTGTCTGTTGTTTAGGGTTCTTTACAAAATTAGACCCAAAAACTTAGGAATGGGTCATATAATATTCAGAGAACCAATTGGTTAAACAAGAGTTGTATTGGGGCTTTGTAGTGCTCTGACAACTTTTGGTGACAACTTACACAATATTACTATTCAGGGTATATACAACTTGATAGTCTATTACCAAAAATAATATAAAATCAGACACGTCATTTAATTCAGATACCTCCACTTTATCAATCAGAATCACATCACATTACCAATGCATTTACAGTATCAAGTTCTTTAAGTGAATCTTTTTTGTTCACATGATGGTAGAAACTATCCACGTAAGAATATAATAAGTTGATAACAAACATTAGGTTCACAGAGAGATTTGAAAGAACGCGGATACAGAGTCTAGAAGCTAAATCACATCTCGTTACGTTCGGAATCTTTGAACATTTCAGTCGAGGATCTCTTAGCCTTATGGCTTTTAGTGTATATACATAAGTTTTTTGAGTTTAATTGCACTAACAAAATAACATGTAACGAGAAATATTATTATACATTTTTTTTTATAAATAAATATTTTTGTATAGAGATGGTAAACATGTTGTCCCGTCTCATCTTGTCCGGTACTGCAATGGCTTCGTCTTCAAGCGGGTTATGGCGGGTTAGGTTCGCGCGGATTGCAGTCCTCGGAATGGCTGCCAATCCTGTCGCGCCAAAGATTTAGGCATTTACGGGTCGACCCCAGGACATGAAATTACATATGGGCATACAACTTCTGGACGCTTCAAGACATGATGCATGTCGCTTTAGCTGCTTCAGGATGCTTCAATATGTTAGTCAAGTTGAGGAATAAATTGGATCAGACAAGACACTTGTTTAGTGACGCTCACGATGTAAAGCTTAGTTGTTGCAGGTAGAGGCGACGTGAAAACTATAACCACCATTAAAGCTCTACTCTTCATCGCTGGAGGTTCTATGATTTTGTGGTTGGAGAAAGAACTTAATCGTTTTTTCATTCTCTCTCGTTTTCTTTTTCAGGAAGAAATTTCTAGATGCTAAAAAAATAAATATTAATTTATGTTCAAGGAAAATCATGAATTTATCTATGTTATATTTTGAATATACTCATCGTATTAATAGTTTTATTTATTATGAAAATATCATTGATATTTTTTAAGAAGAATATTATTGATATTGGTTAGATTAAAAATCATTTTATGACAATGATTAGTAAGATCAAATTTTCTTTAAAAGTTTAGTAAGATCAAATTTAGTTGAATTATTATAATTTTTGATATATCAAAAACCAGTAGATAAAAAAGAATTAATTTGATGAGTGATCATATTGGAAAAATATTAGATTTGTAGTAAGAGGGTAGAGAGAGATAGGAAGAAAAAAGAGGAGAGGAGGGATAATATGGTTAGTTAGTGAAATTTAGTTTTTTGGGTTTTACGATCAAATTTTCCACTAAATTTTTATAATATAGATGATTAAAATAAAATAAAATTAATTAAATAGTCATTTAAATGACTTCTGATTATGTGTCATTCATAGAAGAAATTTTTAATTTTTAATTATTTATTTTAATTTATTGATTGATGATTTATTAGTTTGACTTATTTATTCAGCTAAAAAAAATAAACCAAAAATAACTTAAATCAATAATCAAATAAATCATATTTAAAATAATGATTATTACAAATACAGTGAAACCTCTATAAACTAATAATGTTGGGATTACACCAAAACTATATTTTTTATTAATTTATAGAGATTATTAATTTATCGATATACTAATTGAACCAAAAACTTAATTTGGGACTATAAAACTATATTATTTTATAGAAATTTTTAGTGTATATTAATTTATAGAGTATTAATTTATAGAGGTTATATTGTATGTACTTAATGAAATTGTGTCATCAACGCTCAAATTCGTGTCGTAAATTATTCAAGCATTTAAAAGTTTTAAAAGTTTTTCTTGCATATTATATAGATTAAAAATAATTATTGGTTATTAATTTTTATTACTTACATATTATATAGATAATAATATAAAAATTATATATATGACACTCAGATGATAATTATTTGGAGCATATATTAATTATATTTACTATAATTGTTGATAAAAAAATATTTTATTAGTAACATGAATATTGAAAACATAGGAATAGCGAATAGAATGATCATGTAATTTTTCAGTCTGTTGCGGATTGGGTACTTATACAACACAACTTAGAATCACTGTAGTTTGTATGATTTTTGCAGAAACAATTTGTATAGATTTCAGTTCAAAAAAAAATTGTAGAGACTTTTTTGATATATCGAATCAGATTTGGCATTTTGTTTTTCAGTTATTTGCAGTATGATGTTCGGATAGTTGTGATAATTTCATTTAAGAATACATATTACATTGACATCTTGGCTCATTTGCAGATAACTTCATGCAAAAATACATGTTACATTGAGATATTGCTTCATTTGCAGAAGTCTAATCGCAGTAAATTGAATACAACTGCATATATTCTTCTTTTTAAACCCACTATCTCAATGTTATATTCAGTAAATCTTTTATTCTCTGAATTTTTTATTACCCAGGATTATTTAGTTATTTTATTAAAATTTTGCATGTTTGATGTTAAATAATCCGTTTGGAAAGTTACTTTAAGTCATATAACCAATGTAACTATTTTGTGATTTCAAAAAATATTATAATATATATATAACTTTCTTAAAATATATTATTTGTGTTATAATGTATATACTATTTTTAACAAATTTTATTGGATGTATTAACATAATATAATATTAATTGAATGACATTCAATTAAGTTACATATATTAATTATTTGGAAATGATATTTGGAGCATATATTTACTATTTTATTATAGTTGTTAATAAAATCTAATGAAGTACTAAAAAATCATACTTTATACTTTTAAAAATTAGAAAATTATTTTTAAAAATAATATATAAATATATTTATTTAAAAATATATAACAAATAAAAAAGTTTTGAAATAAAATATGTTATAACATTTAAACACGTAATAAATATTTTATTAAATTAAATTTTTAAATGGATTTGTATATCGTGGACAACTACCTAATTTTATATAAGGGCACTGACCAAATAGTTATGGCTGAGGACAAAATGAATGCATCGTTACACCTTCAGATACTGTATTGCCAGTTTCCAAATTTATTTATATACAGAAGTTAATAAATTCAAACAATTANTTTATTGGATGTATTAACATAATATAATATTAATTGAATGACATTCAATTAAGTTACATATATTAATTATTTGGAAATGATATTTGGAGCATATATTTACTATTTTATTATAGTTGTTAATAAAATCTAATGAAGTACTAAAAAATCATACTTTATACTTTTAAAAATTAGAAAATTATTTTTAAAAATAATATATAAATATATTTATTTAAAAATATATAACAAATAAAAAAGTTTTGAAATAAAATATGTTATAACATTTAAACACGTAATAAATATTTTATTAAATTAAATTTTTAAATGGATTTGTATATCGTGGACAACTACCTAATTTTATATAAGGGCACTGACCAAATAGTTATGGCTGAGGACAAAATGAATGCATCGTTACACCTTCAGATACTGTATTGCCAGTTTCCAAATTTATTTATATACAGAAGTTAATAAATTCAAACAATTAATATTACAATGCAAAAGTGTACAACAGTGGCAGAACATCACATGAGGCCTCATACACCCTAGCTTTTCTATTTCATTTTCTGTTTTCATATAAAATTGTTCAAATGTTCATGTTTGGATAGGTCAGGTAAATTTGTAAACATGTCAGTATTTGCACAGATCACCAAATGTTACAATTTGGTAGCAGAACAACTGTTTTGGGTCAGGTTCAAGTTTAATCTTCAAATGATTCCATGCATCATATGTAACAAAATTTCACAAAACATTTGGCCAATTAAGCCTCATTCTTGCTTTTAACGAAATGTTTTCAATATATTTCCTTGTTTGTATTTGGTTTAAATCATATACTGGTGGATTTTAAAATTCAATTAATTTCACAATTAAGATCAGTTTAGTAATTTGCAAACTAATACGATACCAACTTGTTTTTCTTTATCTTTTTAACTTTAAGATACCAACTTATTTCTGTACTACAATTTTGTTTATTTTTATTTTTTTGGTTATAGTATAAATTTATAAGTTTTGAGGTTTTTCTTTGAATCAAGACCTTATCATACCACAAAGCAATTTAACTAACACCGATATAGCTCAAGTCTTTGATAAATATAACGATTGTAAAATGGTTCAAAAGTTTTCAGAATATATAAAAATCATCGTGAAACATGGTTCAAAGAACTATTTGTATATATATTTTAACTAGGTGTTTTGCCCGCACATGCGGGCTTAAGCATTTATAATTATTTATTAATACATATATTATTAATTAAAAATTATAATAATAAATTATTATTTATGTTTTCATTTGAAAGTTCTTACATAATATTTTTTTTTTAAAAAAATTACTGTATACTATATTCATTATTAATTAATAAATTTTTTAAATCACTCAATATTTTATTTTTAATTATGTAAAATTAAGAATTTTACTTGAATAATATTTATTTTTGTATTTTCTGATTTTGAATTTGTAAATTTTAATTAACATATTTTCAGATAATAACACAATATACATAGGAATTATTGTTTAATTTTAAAATATATTTTTAGATTTTGGATAATTCTTGTTAGTGTCAATTTTAATTAATTATTTAATCAATTAAATTTAAAATTTATTTTTTATTTTTAGGTATTTTTTATAAAAATTCATTAAGGATATAAACGATATTAACCACTCCAACTTTCAACGTGAGAGCTCCGTTGCGAAAAATCACTTCGCAAATAATAGTATAGATGGTAATATCTTTAGTTTCAAAATAGGTTAAACTAAATGTCACTTACATAATTGTACGTTTTGTAAACATTGTTCTGATGATAATATATATTCCCTCTATTTTTAACATAAGTCAGTTGTTTTGGAATTGTTACATAGATTAAAAAATAATTAATTTTTATATTTTTTAAACAAAATATCATTAGTTATTTATTTAACCACAATTCAACTAATAATAAAATATAATATATATTATTAATCATATAGCATTAATTATTAATAAATTTTATATAAAAATTAAAAATGTTATATAATTTAGAACAATTTTTTTTCTAAAACAATTTATATTAAAAACAGAGGGAGTAAATTCTTTCTAGTATATATAACCCTCTCATCAATCTGTGAGAAATATAATTTCTTCAGTGGGCCTCTACTCGGACAAAATACCTATGTAACCTCTTACACTAATTTTGTTTTAGCAATACATATATCATTTTATGAATCTAAAGTTTTTTTAAAAAAGGTTTCTACTTTCTTTTCTTAATCTATGTGGTCGACGTGGAGTCAAGTTCGAGGGAAATCATTACATTTTGAGAGATCAACTATATAATAGATATCTTTAAACTAATCTTACTAACAAGTAGAAACGCAATCGGATTTGATCTCGAGGAATCCTGATCCTACCTAAATCAAAACTAGTTATATGTAGGCCAGAAAGATGCCACATACAACACACGTATCGTACAATAATTAATGAGTTTATTAGTAATATTTAAACAAAATTAAGGAGATCTCTGCGTCACCCGAACTCCTGCATGAATGTTGTTTAGTACTAATAATCAGAAAATCTCTGGAATATCGTCCTCACACTGTTCCAGAAGCAATTGAATATATGTATATATGTTTCCATCAATGTATATTTGTAATAAAATAATGAGATATTATATATTTGTAAACGAAAGAAATAAACAGAGATTGCGCGAGACAACACATGCCATGTTTTAAAATCTCAGGGATGGGTTGGTTTTATCGTTATATGTCTTTGACTGTCAACAATTTGTGGCTCCTCTGATTGTTTAAACCCTTTGACCCATACTATGAAATGCCCGTAACTATTTGTGATGATAAGCATCTTTTTCATTAAAATCTTCACATCCGTCGGTCTAGGGTTTGCCTTTGCCACAAACAGAGAGCAAACTGAAAAATAGTACACATGTTTTAAGAAATAATAAATACCTCCTTCTTAGTACTATAGTCATTTAATTAATAGAAAATATTACACTTAATAGAAAATATTACACTATTAATTCATGTATTTTATTCGAGGCATAATCTTTTCGATTGTTTCTAGAAATACACCTATATTGTCTAGAAAAAGGACTAAAAGTTGTGGTCTTTAATGATGTAATTAAAGTCCCAAACGGCATAAAATTAAGAGATGCTGTGGTTCCTGGCCTTAGGGCATCTCCATCCCCATTTTAAAAATGGAGTAAATTTTTATTTTTTGTTCCTACTCTATTTTTCACTCCATTTTTGGAGTAAAATATGGAATGGGGATGGAGATGGTCTTACTGGTAAGCATACCTATATGAATATTGAATACTCCTATTTCATATTACTTGTCATTGTAAAATTTTTTTTTTGTTTCAAAATAAGTATTGTTTTAGAGTTTCAATGTAAAATTCATTAATAAAATTTTCCATTTTGTTTTTTTATTGGTTGAAATATGGTTAGGTGTATAGATAATTGTGTTTTTATTTTGAAAAAATATAAAATTATATGTTTTTTTAATATATGTGCATAAACTTAGAACGACAATTAATATTAACCGGAGAGAGTATGCTTTAATTAATACTCCCTCCATTTTATATTACTTGTTGTTGTATGAAAAAAAATTTGTTTCAAAATAAGTGTCGTTTTAGAGTTTCAAAATTCATTAATAATATTCTCTAATTTATTTTTCTATTGATTAAAAAATGTTTAGATGTATAGATAATTGTGTTTTTATTTTGGAAATATACAAAACCATATATTTTATTAATATATGTACATAAATGACAAGTAATATGAAACTGAAGAAGTAGTAAAGCTACTGGTATCGGACTGCGTGTAAGGGTAGGTCTAGGTCTCATTAATAGCATATGCACGTTGTATTCATTGCGCCGGAATTACCCGCAGCATTATACTTGTACATTCCTGTTCCAGTTAAACCCTTAAATCTCGTTCCAATTGGACTTAGACGAATCAAAATATTCTAATTGAGATCCAATTTCTATAGTGTTTTTAGAAGAAAAAAAAATGTGTGTTTCAACCACTGTTCACCCGAGCTTAACGATTTATTGAAAAAGACAAATATTTTGTATTTTATATTTATAACTGAAGATATTTTTCAACAATGTATTTTAGGCCACATGCATGTATCAATGTATATATATTCGAACCTGTACCAAAATGGTCGCTTCCAATTGGGTGTTTCTTTTCATACTAATCCAAGATGTGTATCTAGTTTTCAGTACAAGTATGTCATGTAGCTTTAACCAAACATGTACATACTAATTTTCAAACGGGATTGATATCAAACAAAAATTAAATTAAGCCAATAAAAGCCTAACTAATAAGACAAAATACATCTTTTCATTATTTAGCTAAAAATATAATGTATACCTATCAGTTAAGTTTATGGGATAAATATATAAAACTTTAGGTGATCAAACATCCAGCACATGATAACCGAAAAATCAACAAACGGAATCCAATTGATAATCAAACACCTAACTCTATATATACCACATGCTACTGAAAATTAAATTTTCGTCGACGGCATTTTTGAGAAATGGGAGTTGTCAAATGTAACGTCCAAACTGATCCGAATTTAAACTTCAAGAGTGTATAGATTAGTCTTGCGAGTTAATGTAAGAAATTTGTTTCTTTGTATTATGTCTAAGGTGAAATATTTTCAGGTATTTGGAAGTTACATCAAAATGTGTGTATAAAGAACGTAGTTAACTATTTGTGATCCAAACCCATAGAAATTTCCACAAGTAAATGTAAGTTTGAAATAAGAAGAAAATAATAGGAACAGATTAGAGAAGTGATTAAAAAGGGGACAAGGAAGTAATGGTGAGACTGACCGATAGAGAAGCAAAGAGGGACAGTTTCCCTTGGCGATAAACACACATTTTGACATTTTCAACCCCACTTGATCGCTCTTCTCTTGTAGTGTTCTTTGTATTCTCATTTGTTTATACTACTCGGATGTGTAGAACCAAAAATGCTACAGTGAGTTAACTCTACTCCAAATTTTGGAAGCTTTGTAGCACCATGGACTGACTTGTTTTGCTTTTGAATTTAGATAAAGTGTGGATGATCAGTCCATGGTTGAATTAGATACAAAGAAATATGGGTTTATTCAGTGATATGGTATCCATCTTGACTGATTTGGTCCTATATGGATTAAATAAAGGATGGATTCAAATTATAAAAACAAATCATAAATAAATAAAAAATCATCTGATTCTAAGTTACTAACACATCATGATGAATCGGCTTGTGGACTTTTGTTCTACTATAGCACCTCTATTTGTGAGAACTCGTTTCGCAGACCAGGGTGGTCCTGCAAAACACCGACCCTAATCCCTTACATGTGAGTCTTTACTAACTTATCTAGGTAAATTATTGGTGTACTTAAAGTTCTTCGAACACAAAACTTCACCTTTTAATAATTTTTCCACAAAAAACAAATTGTCACCAATTGATATGTACTTCTATTTGAATCACCAGCAGAAACATCATATATGAGGTCCTAATGTAAACATTTGACATTTTGATTAAGAAAAAGAAAGTTGGGCTATCTTAGTAACAAATTTATCACAGCCACATATTCAGATAGGCTATAAAAAAAATATTTGGTAACAGTATTTTATCACTAAAACTCAGTAAGACTGGTGGCCTGAAATAATAAATGCTTGCATATAATATGTGCATTAACCCTTATCCGCATATCGGTTACTCATATTTCAATATTGAGTAAAAGAAAACATATACCTTTGAAATTCCAGCAATGGTTGATGCTACACCAAGTGAATAGCTCGATAGAAAGAAGGATAAGTTGAACAGGAATAAGAGGAATTAAGAGAAACTAATAAGAACCACAAGTGGTTGAGTTTTACACATGTAACAATCAAGACGTTAGTCTCGTGAGAAAGTAAGTTTAGAAATTAGAAGCTTGCCAAAATAAACAGTATCTTTAGCACTAAACGATAATGAAAAAAAACTGAGAACAAATAATAATAATAGATGAATGATAAGGGCACTCTTATTACAAAAACATAACCCACACCGTCTCCATGCACTTGTCTCTTCTCCATCTTCTCTCTCTCTCTTTTCATAAATTTCCCTTATAAAAACACATCCACATTGCTCCTCCCTCTTCAACACAATCTTCTTTCTCCACTCTCATTCTCTTTCTCACTCTGACGCATCAACTATACATATTTTTCCTGCATTGCTTTCTCTCTGTCTCTATCTCACATTCACACAAAGTCATTTAATATATATCAAGAAAGAAGATGTCGAGCAGAAGATCATCACGTTCAAGACAGTCCGGGAGCTCAAGAATCTCTGACGATCAAATTTCCGATCTTGTTACCAAGCTTCAACAGCTCATCCCTGAACTCCGCCGCCGCCGTTCTGACAAGGTATATACACTTTTAATATCCATTTTTAAAATTATTATCTCTCTTGCAAATATATGCAAACCTATGTTCCTTATGATATATAATCAAGTAATTAGAACATGGACTGATAAAAGTTCAAATGAAATCAAACCATGGAGTGTATATAACCAATTAGTATGCATGGTCTAATCCAATGGCGTTTTCTGTAAAGTACATGTGCCTACAGTTAACAATCCGTAGATAGAGTAACATTAATTCACAGCCTCATTTATTCGGTATGTTCAGTTTGTTCTAGTATCTCTTTTGTTCCTTGAACGTCTTTTGCATTTAAATTCACAAGTTGATGGTGTGGGACTCAGTTTGTCCCCTTCCTACTTCCACGTACCTTAACTCCATGTCTCCTCATTACTCTTCTTTACCTAAATACTCCACATAATTCTATGTATAGATGAGAAATAGGATTTATTAAATATTGACCGTTTATACCGTTCTGCACATTGAAGTGGTAATCATGAGAATTTCGTTCTATTTATTAAATTTTGAAGAATATAAGGCCATGCGCAGTGGTCCTTTTTTGTAAGAGTTTCTGATGGTAAAAAATAATATAAAAATCAAAAGTAGGAGAGAGATAACAAGAAATTGGAAAAACCTTTCGGTAAGAAGAGACTTTCACGTTGCTAAAGAACTTTTTTCTACACGTGTTTATCCAACAAATTTTAGCATTTTTTTGTTTTAATTATAAAACTATCTTATGTTAAAATACCATTACTAATGATGCTTTAAGAGCATCCCCAATAAGGATTCTTTCGTGAGTTTCTTAAACAAATGTTTTAAAAAAACTTTCAGTTGAGTTTCTTGTAAAGTTAATAACTTCATAATAAAATACTAATATTAATATATATACACATGTATGAATTTTAAGAAACTCATGAAAGAATCCCATTGGAGGTGCTCAAAGGAGCATGAAATTGCTATATAGGATAAAAAGCAGTCGCACATGTTGTCATGTACTCTTTGTGAGAAGCTAAATGATTGTTATTTTGTACTCATATTTCTAATATAAAAATGAATGGACAGGTGTCAGCATCTAAGGTACTACAAGAGACTTGCAACTACATCAGGAACTTACACAGAGAGGTTGATGATCTCAGTGACCGATTGTCCGAACTTTTGGCTTCCACGGACAACAACAGCGCCGAAGCAGCCATTATTAGGAGCTTGCTTGACTATTAAAATGCTCGTTATAGTTAATCTGAGAACTATGAATATTCGTTTTCCGCCACAGAGTTTTATCTTCTTATCATTTGTTTCCTTCTACTTCAAATATTATGATATAGCTAGGGTTTCGGGTAACTGTTAGGCCAACTCATATATTATATATATGTAATATATGGTTTATGTATGATGTATGCATCTTACTTGTTTGTGAGGGTCCAGACCTGGCTGTATAGTAGCCTGTGTATCATGAGATCCTCTAATATGTATGATTAATGGGATATTCCGTTTCCTCTTTTTTTTTTGGTAAAATTTTCGTTTCCTCTTTTTTTTACAAATAATCAACTTTGTAAGCTTTTATACAATTTTTGTTTATTTGCACAAATATAGTTCTGCGTGGAAGTATGCATATGTATACAGTATAAAAAGTGGAGAAGTTGTGATTGAATTAAATGGTTTAATATATGACATAAACAGACGAAAACCTTGATGTTTTCGAGATCGTTTAGTTTGGATTATATGATTATAAATATTATCTATGGTGTATGGTATGGTCGTGCCACTTCATTTAAATCCTCTTGCATGTGATCATCAATGTGTCATGAGAAATTAATTGAAATATTAATAAATTAAATAATATTTTTTAAAAATATATTCAATTAAAAGTATTATAACATTTGAGTTTAGAACGTAATGATTATTGTTTAGGGTTTAAGATTTAAAAAGTGAAATTAAATTTATTAACTTTTATAAATAATTTTAAATATTTGTAAATAATATAAGAGATATATTTTTATTATAAACTTAAAGTATTTATGAAAAATAGTTATTTGTAAGGAAAATTAATTTCATGTAAAATTAGAATTATTCACGTATTCGATCTTCCTCGTGTATTATAACACATATTGACTCGATAACTGCCGTATAGTGAGATGTATTTAATAGTACATAACTTAATTTAACATGTAAAACGATTGTATTATAAAAATTTACAAAAAAAAACGACTGTCTTAAAATGTATCAAATGAATTTCATATCTCGTGAAAATACGAAAAGCAGATTTTCATATATACATGTTTATACGGTATATACGAGAAATGAATGGAATGCATGAAGTTTATATATTTTGAACTGTGAGGCAGAAACTATTGCGCATGAAAGTTAACGATAAGCATATATGGATTTTACATGTTAGCATTGGTCACTGTTATTATATTTATGATGAGCACAAAAGATTACGTGCTAGTCAGCTAGTGTGCATGTTTTCTATTTAAAGGAATTAAAGAACACAATGAAAAAATTGAATGACTTGAAAAATGTGACGTGATACACGTTAACGATTTTATAACACGTTTCTAACGAACAGCTCTTACATTTTCATTGTTTAAAATATCTTAACATTTTACATAAATTGTATTTTACGATAAATCTCATAGCTTTCATGAATTCCACATGGAACCCATCTAAAATTCAAAGTGCAGAAAAGACTGGAACACTAACCTTAGAGCATGATGAAAGGCAGATTCTTAGCGGAAGTTCTTAGCGGAATTTAAGAATCGGTTCTTAACTTTAAGATATTTAAGAGCCGGTTCTTAATTTTTTATTTGTTAAAAGTTAAGAACCAGTTCTTAAATTCTGCTAAGAACTTCCGCTAAGAACCCGCCTTTAATTATGGTCTTAGCGATCAGCCCTAAAATTATCGACTAATGAGCCTTGGCCATATTAAGTGAAAATGGCATTAGCCCAATTAAAATAAAACAGCCTTGGCCCAGTTAAGATAGACTTCTTTGTTTGTTTGTTTTGCGACACAGCTACACTTCTTTGTAAAAGTTAAAATTTAAAGCCTCTGCCAACCGTAGAGAAAGGTCATGTTCCTTTTACGAAAGGCAGCATTGAAGGAAGAAGTCTAATTATATCATAAACTAGTTTTTTTTTTAACACAACATATTTTATTCATAAAACTTAAGCGATTACAAAGATAAATGCAACATTCAAAAGTTGATATGCAATCCTAGTGGAAACTTTCAATACAAGGCAATAGAAAGATAGAGACACAAGTTTAGACAAGCTTGATAACAAGTCGAAACAAAATTTAAAGGTGACACATACGAGTAAGCTCTTAGAGAGATTACATCGTACTTCAAATTCTTCAACAGAAATAGTCACTGTATATCGTGACGTTGAGTGCTCCATAACCTCGATTCTCATTGGAATGAGTATCGTTGTGATTTCCGGTCCCAAACATACCATCACACAAAACATCAAATGGTAAGGAAATCGACATAAATCATTGACTACATAGCCAAGGAAAGGGTCCTCAGGGAGAAGGGTTTTGATGGAAGTTGTCACTCCTACATAATGGAGGATGATGGAAGTTGTCACACTAACTGACAGGGGATTAAGCTTGACAATGAGTTCTGAGAAGGCAGTAACTAAGCTAAGGTAAAAACTTTCCACTTCAACATTACCGTGATCACTACAAGAAAGTAGGCGATTTGCGAGAGATATTTGCGAGGGAAAAACGTCGTTGCAAATTTGCGAGGGAACATCTTCAGATTTGCGAGAACTTTGCGAGGAAAACATTATCCGACGCAAATCCGTCGCAACATTGCGAGAGAATAATTTCTCGCAACTTTGCGAGTGATTTGCGAGAGATTTGCGACAAGATACAATAATCCATCGCAACCTCCTCGCTAAAAAGCTACGGATTCCTGTCCTCGCAAATCCTTAGCAAATTTGCTAGGTATTTGCGAAAAACATGCATGCTAATCATAATCCCTCGTAAATCCATAGCAAATTTGCTAGTGTTTTGTGACGACTTTGCATGGCAACTGTTATTCCTAGCAATTCTCTCGCAACATCGAATATAGTAGTTACAACACGTTTTTTGTCATGTTTAACTACTTATTTGCGAGGGAAACTTTCGTAGCAAATCTCTCGCAAACCTAATTGCTTAGAGAGAGTGAGAAATCATCAGTCTCGATGGAGCCAAAAAGGTTTATCCAAAACAGAGTTTCACCTCAGGTCAATGAAGACTAACAAGCTTAGAGAGAGTGAGCAATCATCAGTGTATACATCGACAGGTGGTGTTCGTGGTGGGAGCCCCCAGCTGTCGAAACTTGCAAAATGTGCTTGCAGTGAATAAAATAATTTGGGGTGACTGGTTAGACAGGTCGGAGAAGAGCCATAGTCCTTGCCGAAACAGAAGGGGTGACTGGCAAGAGAAAACACTGTCAGGATGAAGATGGAGAAATAAAATTTCATTTCCAACCACAAGGATAAGTATGAAGCCCCACACACACAAGTAGTCAAATACATATATGAAACGAGCGCAGTCAGAAACCGCAGAAGAGAGTTACATGTGAAAACATGATCTAAAGAGCTTCGGCGCTGTAACCATGGCGACGAGCAAATCCATTCATGTTGGAAAGAAAGACAACCCCCAACGCCTCGAGACATCTGGGTGGAAAGTTGGGATCTCCGGAGAAGATAGGTTCTTCAGTGACGCAGAATTGAAGTGCAACATAGAGAGGACTGAGAGAGGAGGTGAAGCTTGAGCAGCTCCGGGAAAAAGGATGAGGTGGGTCCGGTGAGGGAGTTGTCGGGTCAGACCTCCAGACCAGAGATATTGAGATGACGCACGGTGGAGAAGAAAGGTTGGTGATGTTTCTTTTCCATTGAGTTAAGGAGAGCCTCAACACAAGCTTGAAGACTGAAGGTGACGGAGATGGTGGTGGATCTGGCGGTGAATCACAGATTCCTAAGAACAAATGTTATCTACCCCGGAAGTGGGTGGATGCTCGCTGAGAAGAAGGCTGGTTTAACAGATACGGCAGATACGCGGCGTTGGAGGCACAACAGTTGAGCTCGGTGTGAAGCGCGTCGGAGTGGAGAACCCTCTGTACAAAATTGAATCTGGTGAATCCAGATCCGTAACAAATAGACCAATACACTTTCATTACACCGACGAGAAAGATCCAAAGAGATACATCTATGAAAGAAAATACTAGAACATATACAGGAGAAAAAATTGAAAAGAGGACCAAGCGAGAACGAGACGGTGAAGCAGAGAGACGAACTTGACGCCGGCGGCCATAGGCACCACCGGCGTCAAGGAATGAAGCTGGTAGCGGCTCCTTGATTCTCGTGCTAGGGAGAGTATTAGGGCGAACATCTCTCGATGGTGAGAAAACTGTTTATATAATATCTTGGTTTAAACTGACTGAATGAAGATATATCGTAAACTAGTTAGAATCACCTTTTAGTATGTGTATATACTGCTTGTCAACAGAGATACAAGTTCAAGATAATAACTGAGATTCTATTGAATCCTAAATTTAGATATCTCATATAAATTCGTAGTTTTAGGCTACATATATACCGGTAGGGCTGGGAATTTGGTTGTCCTGTCTTTAGTATCGGTTTTGATATTCCGGTTCGCCCTGCTTGACCTGCCACAAGAGGAATGCAGGTCAAGATTTTTCATATGCCGAACGGATGCAGATTAAATATTTAAGATGTGGAGTAGATGCGGGTCAACTATTTTAAAACCGTGAATATCAATCAGTCTGCTAAATTCTTTTTAAAAAATGTTTCTTAAATTTTTTTTTTGTTTCTAATTTTAGTTTTAAGTATTAGATATTAGTTTTAATACATTTTATTTTGATAAATTAAATTTTATCTGCAAATTATACAAATCAAATATTTTTGAAAAACAACAACAACCCATAGTAAAGAATATCTGACCCACTTCCCAACACTAACTACCAGCTATATAATTTATCTTGTGTTTTATAGCTGATGGTTATATAGTAAATTGGATTCTACCAACAATTTAGAAATTAAATACAAATACAAAACATATAATTCAAAGAAAATATGAGATTATATAAAGAGAGGTATAAAACTGAAATTAACTTTTAATAAGCACCATACAAATATAATAGCATGAAGGTTGAGCCAGAATTTTTATAATTAATAAAATATTTCTACCAGTTGAACCCAAAGCACTTGACTAATCAAAAATATTTTAGCACCAAATTCATAATCCAAAATACTCAAATGCCGGTTTCTAGATTCACTTTGCGTAAGTCTCAAAAAAAATTTTATAGTTTGACAAAGAGCTATTTTTATAAGTATATAATTTCTAAAATTTAAATAAATAAACAAAAAAATAAATACTCATGCATCAAACATAATATATATTTTAAAATAAATAATCTATACTATTATTTATTTGTGAAGTGATTTTTTATAACAGAGCTCTCACGTTAAAAGGTAAAGTAGTTAATATTTTTACCTTTATTGCATTTCTTATATATAATTAAAAACAAATTTTATGTTAATAAATTAGATTTATATGTTATATTAGATAATTGTAAATTAATATGATAAAATTGTCAAAATATTTTTTTTAATAAGATAATTCTTATATATATTGTATTGTTATCTGGAAATAATATTTTCTACTATAAAAGTTAAAAGTTAAGATATAAAACAATTTGAAATTTAATATTTCAGGAAAAAATTGTATAAATAGATATTTTCAAAATAAACCTATACTATTATTTGCGAAGTAATTTTTCGCAACGAAGCTCTCATGTTAAAAATTAGAGTAGTTAATATCGTTTTTACTCTTATTGAATTTTTTTGTATATAATTAAAAACGAATTTCATGTTAATAAATTAGATTTAAATGTTATATTCGATATTGAAAATTAATATGATAAAATTCTCAAAATAAAAACATACTATTAAAAAATAAGATAATATATATATATTTTGTTGTTATCTTGAAATCATATTTTCTACTATAAAAGTTAAAAGTTAAGATGTAAAATAATTTGAAATTTATCATTTCAGGAAAAATTGTATTAATATATATTTTCAAAATAAAAAACATATTTTGTTTTTTAAAAAAGATAATTCTTATGTATATTGCGTTATTATCTGATAAATAATATTTTTCTACTATAAAAGTTAAAAAATTAAGAAAATTATGTATGCAATATTTTTCTACAACAAAAATTAACAAGATTATGTCCGTATGTACGAACAAAATACCTAGTTTCTATAGTAATTGAAAGATTTATTTGAATTTTTGAGGGTAATGATTCATTAGTATTTTATGTAATAATGAATGATTTGATTTAATAAATTTTAGAGATCTGAAAATTTAATATAATTTTATTTAACCTATATTAAAATTTTCTAAAACTATAAATTTTGATATTGGTTTATTTTAAAGGAAATTGGGCTGTATAACCATCAAATAAATTATAATTCAATTTATAGCTAAAAGCTTTACTTTTTCACTATATCATGTATTTTTTATGTAGTATTATCATATTACCCTCTAGTATCACCGACAAAACCTGCACAGAAAAATAAATAACTTAATAACTATAATATTCTACAAACAATTCTTGTCCATGAGAAAGTCATTCATCCTCTCATTATTAATTTTGTTTTTCTTCTTCGTTTCTTCATCTTCTTCTCTCTTTTTTTAGATTTTTACTCTTTTTTGATACAATAAACACATAAATCTCTGTCACATAGCTTCATTCACTTCTACATGTACATGGATTCTCACAATCATTGATTTTCACAATTATGCTTTTGTTTTTATACTCTATTTTTCGTTTCTATTTTTTACAGATCCAGTGGTGAAGAATAACGACGGCGAATCGGTGGCGGGTCGGTAAAGCGTCGCCGTGTCAGAAAAAAAGAAAGAAATGAAGATGATCTGTGTATGGTGGTGAAAATAATGATGGTAAGCGAAATAAATGTGTATCAGCATGTCTCAAAAAGATGAATTGAATAAGATAAACTTGTCATCTATACTATATTCGGTGAAAAGAATAGTATAGTATATATTCTAAAGTGTAGCTATTTATATAAGGTTACCATACTATTTGAGACATATTTCTATACTACTCTTTATAAATGTAATAATATGTCATATTTTTAAATTTGATAATTCTCTTCTCTGTTATTTTGTGATTGATTATAATATGAAATTTATTTTTTTGGGTGTTTAACAAATTTGATTATTTGGAACATACTTTTAATAAACTACTTAGAATATATAAAATATAAGATATGCGGCTTGGTAATCAAGTAAATGTACTTTCAAGTTTAATATTGAAAAACAATTTATAGGGTTTTGCCTAAGGTTTAGTTTTACTAAGTAAATATTTGAGAATAGTAAACCATATTATATATATTTTATTTGAGTTTAGGATTTAGTGATTATGATTTATGGTTTAGTATTTAGGGGCTAGGAGTGGGGTTGGGATATGGTTTATTATTTAGGATTTGAGATGGAGTTGGTGTACTATACTATTTTGTTGATACGGAATATAACACTTCAATTTGACTGTGAGAAGTAAATGAAATACACTATTTATTACAAAGTGTTCTAATTTAATCCATATATTTAATGTGCACGGTTAAAACGTATGTGGTACTTACGTAAGTGATGTTGATGGCTTTGGTATCGTTGTTGTCCAATAGTGCACGGTAATTACGTAAGTAAGTCGTGTTCCTTAGAGAGTCATATCTCTTCCAAAATTTGGGTTTAAGGTTTACCATACTGTTTAGACTGTATGGAGTAGAGCATACACAACTTTTCAAACCAAGTAAATGTGCCTTCATGAGTTTAATATGATTTTTTTTTTTTATAAATTGTATTTGGTTGTATAGTTCCCTAACTAGGATTTAGATTTACTAAGTAGGGGTTTTATGTAATATTTAGAGGTTGTGGTTGGTTTTATATGTATAGTTCTCACCAAAGATTTAGTGATGTACTATGTCACCAAGATAGAATAGTACATATACAACCAAGATATAATAGTATACGTGTAATTTGGTAAATTTATTATTTATCAGTTTCTAGTTTACAAGTCCAAGTATATAATATAATTCATGTTTATATAGTATATTGTAATATTACATATATTATTTACTATTTTTAGAATTTGATAATTGGACTCGGAATTTATATTTAAATTTACGGTTTACCGATTAGAATTTATGGTTTAGTATTTAGAGATTAGGGTGAGATTGAGATAAGTTTTAGTATTTAGATTTAAGGATTGAAATAGAGTTGGTATCCTATACTATTTTGATAATATGAAACAGAACTAGTGAAATGTTTATGGTTATTATAAATGTGACGTGGATGTATTATCTTCCATCTTCTGGTAACAATTTACATTAATTATTGACTATACTTGATTTCGTCGATGTTATCTCTATTTCTCTAAATCACCGATAACTTGTACAAATAAAGAGTAATACCGGTGCAAATGAAGCACAATTGTTAGATAATACATTATGTCAAAATCAATGTTCTGCACATAATTTCTTTTCAAACTTGGTTATTTCGCAAATTCTTCCTTATTTTAACCAATAAACTCGCTAAATCATTAAAATCTTATAAAACTTACAATTTAAAAATACTTTTAGTAATAGTAATTTTTTAAAAATATTTCGTAAAATGATAAGTTCCATAACATTGGTCTCTACAACTTTAAAAACTTTAACAACTACAGACTGTTTATTTTAATAAAATCACTTCAAATCTTCTATTGAAGATATCCATAACCTTAGACGTCTGATACAACTAGTAAAATTACCGAACATAAATTATGACGTGAGTTAAGAAAACATAACTTATTGATTTCCAAACAATATCCATATTGAGCCCAAGAAAACAAATAGAATCAGTGCATCTCCCTCTTTCTCTTGTCAGCTTCGAGTCTTGTCTGATGTCTCCTATCTTCTTCTTTTTTGGTCTCCTATTTAATTACTCAAACTATATAATAAAGAAATTTAAAACCATACATCTGACCTTAGCCTATAAGTGGTGTATCATTCATTTCACCACCATACACTCCTTTATTTTATTTATTTTGGTTCTTCCTCCTTTTCTAATCTAATAGGAACTGAGACAAGGTGGAGAGGACGAAACCGATCAAAGAGGAGACATGTCTTGTAATAACAGCTTATCTTTCTTCCCTTCAAATTTCACTCTCCAAAACAATCACCAAGACGAAGAAAATTATCCTCTATCTCTTCTTCCTTCTCCAGACTTCCATGGTACCTCGCATCAAACACATTTTCAAATTCCTATTCCCCTTATATTTTATTTTTACTTTATTTAATTTCTCATGATCTGCTCTGTTTTATAGGCTTTCTTGGTAAGAGATCTCCAATACCAAACGTAGAAGGGTTTTGTAACTTAGAGATGAACGGGGACGAAGAGTTCTCAGACGATGGATCTAAGCTGGGAGAGAAGAAGAGGAGACTGAACATGGAGCAGTTAAAGACGCTAGAGAAGAACTTCGAGCTTGGTAACAAACTCGAGTTAGATAGAAAACTGGAGCTGGCTCGTGCCTTGGGATTACAACCAAGACAAATCGCTATTTGGTTCCAAAACAGAAGGGCTCGTTCAAAGACCAAACAGCTCGAGAGAGACTACAATGAACTCAAGCGTCACTTTGAGAGTCTCAAACATGACAACGACATTCTTCAAACTCAAAACCAAAAGCTTCAGGCTGAGGTAATGGCACTGAAAAGTAGAGAACCAATCAATCTGAACAAAGAAACAGAAGGTTCATGCAGTAACAAAAGTGAGAACATCTCTGGTGACATCACACCTGCAGAGATTGACAGCCAATTTGCTGTAGGCCATCCACCGTCTTCACCTACAACTACAACGATGCAGTTCTTTCAAGATTCCTCCTCAGAACATAGAATAGTGAAAGAAGAAAACAGTATCAGCAACATGTTCTGTGGTATTGATGACCAATCTGGGTTTTGGCCATGGCTTGACCAGCAACATTACAATTGAATGTGGTCTATCTTATTCTCTTAATCAAATTTCAAATTTTAAATTTCTTGAACATGTTTCAAGACCGAATAAGCAAAATAATATCACACAACTCATATCGAAATTCATCATATGTTTTTTTTTGAACTGGATATTCATCATATGTTATAATAATTTAATTCATATGGGGCCTATGATTATCTTAAAAAGTCTGAACTATGTGGCTGTCTATCATACAACTCATATCCAGAAACGCTAAGAATTAAAACAAAAAATACAGAAATTCCAAATTAATAAATAAATTTATTTAAAGTAAATTATAGTTTCAGCTTTAATTTCAAAAACATTTAAATTTAACAGAATTGAAAAATTCTAAAACTGAAAACAATAAAATTAAAAAATTAAATTATTTTAGTCTTATTTCAAATGAGACTATATGAAGTTCCCTCTTTTCACTTGGTTTAACTCAAGATGAACTGTAAGGCAATAAGAGCACCCTTAACCCAAGCTTCCCTAATGGGGTGCTTAATCATTTTTAAATAATAAATGTAGTTAAGCACTTAATTGTAGAAATCTATCAATTGTGGGCTTCCAATGCAAGTTGCTTATTTTAGGGTTCTTAATTTTTTTTTTTTAATATTGTATTATATTAGGTAAATTTTATTTATTATATCAAACATATAAGAAGATAACTTTTAAAGCATAGATTTTTAAATAAAAACCTAAAAACAATGCATCTTATATTATCGAGAATTATTAGAAAGAAATATCCGCCTTCAGTTGTTGTTTTGATCACATCCAAATTTACGCCATATATGGTCAACCAAATCAGCTTTTAATTGTTCATGCATTTGTCGATCACGAATTCTTGTTCGAACACCCATCATATTAGCGAGATTTGAAGGGATATCTGTAGAATACGTGAAATCGACATGTGAACTTCCGGTGTCTTCTCCTTGTTGGAACTCTGAAACATCAAATTGAGTGTATCCATCTCGTTCGTCTTCTACTATCATATTATGGAGTATGATACATGCTCTCATAATCTTACCAATTTTGATTTTATCCCAAAAAAGTGATGGATTTTTAACAATAGCAAAGCGAGCTTGCAAGACTCCGAAAGCACGTTCGACATCTTTGCGGACAGCTTCTTGACGTTGAGCGAATAAGACAGCTTGTGGGCTTTGTGGTATTGGTATAGATTGGATAAAAGTTGCCCATTTCGGGTAAATACCATCGGTTAGATAGTAAGCCAAATGATACTCCCTTCCATTGACGGAGTAAGTAACTTGCGGAGCTTGACCGTTTATGATGTCATCAAAAACAGGTGACCGATCAAGAACATTGATATCATTTAAGGTACCTGGAGGTCCAAAAAATGCATGCCATATCCAGAGATCATATGAAGCAACCGCCTCTAAAACAATAGTTGGTTTACCCGAACCACGAGAATATTGCCCTTTCCAAGCGGTGGGACAATTCTTCCACTCCCAATGCATACAATCGATGCTTCCTATCATCCCGGGAAATCCACGATGCTCTCTAACATCAAGTAAACGTTGAAGATCAGCCGGTGTCGGTCTTCGTAAGTACTCATCGCCGAACAATATAATTATCCCTTCCACAAAATGCTCCAAACATGAGCGACTTGTAGTTTCACCGAGGCGGAGGTATTCGTCGACCGTATCAGCGGCACCACCATATGCCAACAGATGAATTGCTGCTGTACACTTTTGAAGTGGAGAGAGACTTAGCCTTCCAAGAGCATCTCTCTTTTGTCTAAAGAAGTCAACCTCGTTGGAAAGTCGATCCACAATGTGCATGAACAATGTCTTGTTCATTCTAAAACGTCGTCGAAAATAATTTGCAGGATATGTTGGAGTTTCACTAAAATAATCATTCCACAAACGCACATTGCCTTCTTCACGATTTCTTTCGATATAAGCTCTCTTTTTTTTTTTTTTTCTTCGTTCTTCTTGATCACCAATGATGATAAATTTATCAAAGGCTTTATCAAAATGTTGATCAAACAACTCATCAAATGTGTCATCTAGAGGAACTTGAGAAGAAGAAGCCATATAGATAATTGTTAATTTAAGAGAGAAATGATGATTAAAGAGAGTGCAAGAGAGAAAATGATTAAAGAGAGTCGAAGAGAAGATGTCTCTTGTTCTTGTTGTTGTTACAATTTATAAGATGTCTTGTGTTTTTTGTTCTTACAAGTCAATACATAAAACCAAACATGTTTCTTGTTCTTACAAGTCCGTGACACAATTAAGACAAAAGCATGTGACATTGAAAATTTTTAAACTGACACAACAAGTCACATACAAGCGAAATCCGTGACATAATACATACAAAAACATGTGACTCCTTCTTCATGCTCCCACTACAAAAGACAGTGACCTTCACGTACTACTAGCATGCACATACCATGCTTCTTGCCACTTAACCTGCAAAACATGAGAACAATCACATTATTAAAAAAGGACAACAAAGAACACATGAAGAAGGGAACAAAAACATAAACATAAACTAACCGAGACTTGCACAAGAACAATAGATTAAGCATGTTAACTAAGTACTCATTAACTCATTTATGAGTTTCTTTTTCAAATCTTCTTCATAATCAGCTAGTGGGACTTCTTTAGCAAGTAGACTCTCAAGTATCTTCATCTTGGAGAGCCTTTCTTTGATAGCTAAATCCTCCTTCTTGATGCTCCACATTGACTGAAAATCTGCGAGATCGTTGCCCTCATCCAGCGGCTTCTTGAGACGGGCTTTAGCTGCCTTAACACCAGGGGGCCGGTTGGTTCCATCATCATCTACAGCCTCTTCATTTTGATTAACCTGAGAGCTGGCTGACTGTGAACCATCCCCACACTTTCCCTTTTTGGTGCTTGCTTCCTTTTTAGCCGTAGACAGCTCACACCACTTTTGGTCAGTACGCAACTCTTTCCAACAATGATCAAGTGTAAATTTTTTTTTATGATTGGCGAAGAAGATTTCATGTGCTTGTTTGATCACATCATTTTCATTCTGCCCACTTGTTTTCTCTCTTTGTGCAGCTTCATATGCTCCACAAAACTTGGAGACCAAGTCATTAATCTTCTGCCACTGATTCTTGCAATAAGTTGCCTCCCTCTTCTCACATCCAGCAAGTTTGGGACTAGCAGAGAAGTATGCAGCTATTCTTTTCCAGAAAGCAAGCGACTTCTGCTCATTCCCTACTAAGGGATCTTTACTCGTGTTTAGCCACGAGCTTATGAGGACTACGTCGTCGGTTGGCGTCCAAGTTCTTCTCTCTTTACGACTGGATTGAGTGTCTTCTTCGAAGGGAAGTTGAGATGAAGATAGTGAAACACTATCCGAGACGTTACCAAACACATTTTGTTGACTGTTAAGCAGATCAACAAAGTTTGGAGAGGAACTAAATTCCATTTCAGAGAAGTGAAAATGAGAAAAATAACAGATAGGAATCTGTTACAGATGGAAGAGAAGGATTGATTTATAAAGACAAAATAAAGGGTCGCATTTAACACTCTCAAAGACTTCAAATTTAACTACAAACTAATTGAAGTTGACATATAGCTAACTTGTCTTAATTACCCACAAACACAATCGGAAACCAACCACACTTCAATTTACTACCAACATCAATGTAAATAGACCAACATCAACATGCAACCACACTTCACTTTAACAAGCACAACAGAGCAAATAGACCATCACTTCAATTTATTACCAACATCAATGCAAACATCTGTTAACTAATAACTATCCAACAACCTAACTCAACCATAAAGCTTCCAAAGAATTAAAAAGATGAAGACGTTTACCTGTATTGCTCTAGCTAATGCAGAGCTCTGCTCCCAAACGATCATTCCTCTATTGCTCCAGCGAATGCACCCCACGTAGAAACACAGCTCAGGACACATACGGACAGAAACAAAACATCAATGAGAAAACATGACAGAGCTTAATGAGACTCGATTCAAATCATAGCAGAACCTAAATCATATAATAGAACTCTTAAACTATGAAGACAATAACCATTCATGACACTCGATTCAGTTCTTAACATCTTCATTCAATTAAATACAATCTCAACAAAATTAAAAAACCTACAAATATAACCAAATCATTTTACCTGCATGTTGATTTCGTACAGAGAGAAGGTGGATTTTCATCGCGGTGTGCACTTTGAGCCCTCGCGGTGAGTCGTCGACAGAGATGGAGGATAGATGGGTAGAAGAGGACACGCCGCGAGACGCCGAGATCTTCATCGCGGAGACACCGAGGTCTTCATCGCCCAGACGCCCGATTTCGTCGACGATAGACGGGGAGACGACGAGGCTTCGGAGGACAGAGCGAGAGACGATGAGAACGACCGTCGGTTGATCATGGAGCCGTCGAGGAGAGGGAGAGAAACGATGATACTTCATCGTCGATTGCTCAACCCGGGGTCGAGGTGGAGTCGAGGAGACATCGGTTTCATCGATGGAGAAAGTGAAAGAAGCGGAGAAGTCGAGAGAGAAGCTTTCTCTTTCTCACGAAATGCGTTGGAGACTGACGCGTGTCCAATAAGACGCGGCGCTTCAAACGCTTAATTAAGCGTCGCTTCCTCCCTAATTACTTCATTTTCTATTTTTTTAATTCTAAATGTCATTAAGCAACTGCTTAAGCCCCTTAACGCGTTAAGGGTGCTCTAAGGTGTTTGATATTTCAGCCATCTGTAAACCCTTTGACGCCTGGAATGGCCATTGGCCCATTGCTGCTCTCGCTGGTGCTGACATCAACAAGGGTGTTGAACAAAATTAATGTAATTTTACTTTTACCTTTGAAGAAGACCAGAAATACCATACATAATTTTCCTTTTAGTTTCTCGTAGTTTTACAAAATTTGGAATTTTTACTTTAGTTTATTTTTATCTATTCTTTTAAGGGCAATTCTCTTAAATAGCCATTTTTAAGTTTTTGTCACAAAAATAGCCCTCAAAAAATAAAATGACCAAAATAGACTTTTTTTTTTTTGAAAATTTGATTTTTTTTTTTATTTTTTTTTTTGAAATTTGAAACCCTAACCCCAAACCCACCCCTTTACTCTAAACCCTAAAGTTCAAATTAGTTAACCCTAGGGGTATAAATGCATATAAATGAATTTTTTAGCTTCTAAAAAAAACATTTTAGTCATTTTCTTCCTTAAAAACTATTTTTATGACAAACAAACTAAAAGAGGCTATCTAAGGGAATTTCTCTTCTTTTAATTATTAACCTTTAATTGAGATTATATCTCTCAAATTATTATTATTTTAATATAATATGAACATTTATTTTAGGAAATTTACAGAAAATAAAAATGTGAAAGGCATCAACTTACAGATTCGAAGGAGAAAATGTAGACAAATGGGGTTGGAAAGTGGTCATTCACATTCTGAAATTGGACCCAGCACTCTTTTACTCTTTCATCTACTCTGACACAAATCAATCCACTCTAAGTGGAAAGGACTTCATTTTTTCAAAGTGGAGGAGTCGAAAATTATTATTCATACTAAACCATTTCAAAAATATGTATTGACTTAATTCTATTGGTCTGAAAGGTAATCCCAAATTTGTTAATATAAGCAAGAAAAAAATAAATGTAGTACGATTCAACTGAGATTCATGCATATTTTACAAAACATGTGCAGTTCTGATAGAATAAATGGTTCAAAATGATGTTTGATTAGAGAAA
The DNA here is from genome assembly GCA_012274485.2 of Sinapis alba. Taxonomy (NCBI): domain Eukaryota; kingdom Viridiplantae; phylum Streptophyta; class Magnoliopsida; order Brassicales; family Brassicaceae; genus Sinapis; species Sinapis alba. The sequence continues at coordinate 41,054 of MU106983.1, read as the reverse complement.
ATTATTTTTGCAATTTTCTTAAATAAATTCTAAAAATATTTTTAAATGTTATTAAAATTTAACTTTTTATTTTTAAATAATATATAAAAAAATCAGTTTGTAGTATTAAACTAAGTCACCAGTTTTAACGAGTTTGATTGTCTTGACCATTTTACCTTAATATAGAGGATGAAGTCATGGTCAACCGACCAATCCATTCCAATTTTATTTTTCTATTTCTGATACCCACTTTTCTATCCGGTTATGATATTTTTGATCATAGTTCTTCGGTTTTGACTAGATGAGTAGTTAAAAAAGTTAATGCTCTCTTGGTTTTATAAAGAATATCGCTTTAGACTTTTATTTTTGTTTCACAAAAAATGTCGGTTTATATTTTAAATATAATTTTTTAGATAAAATTCAAATTTCCTCCCCTTGTTTTCATGTATTAATTGGAGAGAAAAATATTTAGTTTGTAGATAAAAGGTAAATTGAGTTTTAGTGATTTTTAATATACAAAAATGTTAAATAACATTTATAATATGAAACATAGGAACAATTATTTTTAATGATTTGGTTGACCAATTATTTTGTAACAAATATATATTAAAATGGCTCAATTTGTATGTAACATTTTGTTTTAGAAACTGAATATTAAAAATTGAATAATAAATAGTATATAAGTGTTTACAGTTAAAAACAAATTTCAACCGCACCAAAATTGAATATACTATAAAGTAAGTGCGTTATTCTACACGATCAAACGTACAAAACATTTTTTGTTACCTGTTATATTTGATGAAATACACTTCTTATTTTCTTTTGTAATGACCAAGGTTCTAAAAATCGGTCTAGGCAGCGCCTAGGCATCCGCCTAGTTTTAGAGTTTAATTACAAAATTATTTTAATTAAAAACAATATTAGTTATCTAGCTAACCACAATTCAACCAATTATAAAATATAATATATAATATCATTGGTTATTGAATATTAAATGTTAATAAAATTTACATCAAAAATTGAAAACGTTATATAATTTTAAAAAAAAATCTCCAAAGTGTCATATATAAAAAATGGAGGGAGTAGTTAGTTTATGGAATGAGTTAAAATATTGATTGGGAACAAGAATGCGACAGACTATGAAAACCAAGAGGATTATCTTTCTGTTTAAACGTTGACAACTAAATGCCGAGGGAGATCAAGCTTGTAAACTGCGCCATTACAGATTAGTTAAATGCAAGAATCTTCATGGGATCATGTGCATTTCCTTAATATAATGTTGCAAAGTTCTTAAAATATATATTCTGTCACATACAAATTTGAAAATCTGGCATTTCTAGTGATAATTCAATAGATACCAACACGTACTTCCACCCCTTTAAGACAAAACTATCTAAATTATACACATTAACAAAATTAATAATTACCTGTAAAGAAGAACTAGGTATGTGGCCATGTGCAAATATGAATGTGTCCCTAATTAATTATTCATTTCCAGTGAACAAGTAGATCTTCAGAAACTACATAAAGTAGGACTAGATAGAGGGTATAGTTAATTGGTTTTATCATATATTGTTGTTATACACCACCAGGAACTTAAATTCAAAAGTCTTCAATTAGTTTTGATGGAATGTTACATTTCATACTGCTCTGCTAAATGAGGTTGAACAGCAGATCACTCTTTACCGTCAAAGCCAAAGGCTGAATGAGGACGATTGTAATCTTTGGAGACGCAGATCTGGTTACAACAAAAAATACTCTACCCGTGAAACCTGGCACATGATGCGCCAAGCAAGACAATAAGTAAATTGGGCAGAGGGAGTTTGGTTCAAGTATCCTATTCCTAAATTCTCATTCATCACTTGACTGGCAATGATAAATCGATTATCTACAATGGATTGTGTAGTGAAGTGGAGCAGTGGTATCGACACCACTTATGTATTGTGTAAAAGTGCAACAAAGATAAGGGACCACATTTTTTTGAGTGCAGTTACTCTTCGGTGATTTGAGAGAAATTAACTCGAGGTATTTAAAAAAGACGATATACAAACTGTTGGCTTACCATCTCATAGTATGTGGGAGACATAACTCTGGACTGTATATCAAGATTCTGCATCAGATACTCATTTCAGTGTGCTATTCACATGCTATGGAGAGAATGTAACCAATGCCGTCACCTGGGCATCCCCGGCTGCCACAATGAAGAAGCGTATAGACAAAGCTATAAGGAACCGACTGTACCTGCTATCGAGGAGTGGAGACAGCTTGTATTGTGATGATCTCTCATATTGGTTTGGATCGAGATCAAATTCATAGTTGTGAAATATAATTGGTTTTGTAAAGTTTAAATGATTGTAGCACTAGATGTAAAACTATTTTTTAATTAATTTAACATTTCATTAGTTAATACATACAGTAACATTTTACAGTTAATTTGGTATCGTATTAGTGCCTAAATATTTTAATATAATGCAAATAGTTAGTGGTTCCGGAGAGTATTGTTTGAGATATACTTTAAAGTTGTATCATAATATTTTCTTTAATAAGTTTGGGATTTCAAATTGAAATCGAGATTTATGTTTAAGAATGTAAAGTTTTAGAGTTTGAAAGAGTGTATTAAGTGAACACTAATCTTTGTGAAAAGCAAAAGAGACAAGAATATAAAAGATAAAAAAAAACCGACAAGACTGCTATCGCATGTATGATGGTTTCTGTTTTAATGAAAATTCAGTGGAAAAAAAAAAGACTGCTATCGCATTGTCGCAATGTTTTAAAAAATACAAGGCATATATGTATGCAGTATATATAATTGATTAATATCTTATATATTTTCACTTTCTGATTTTTAACCTAACTAATGATCATTTCATTTCAATAGAATGCTCTTTTTAAAACCGCAAAGCTTTCAACAATCTCCTTAGCCATTGGCTTGCCAATGCCTAATCTTTTGTAATTCTGATTAGGATGTTTCCTGATCTATGTAACACAGGTCAATCCATGTTTTATTTTTTATTTTGCTATGGAGCTTTTCCTGTCCTGTTTTGACACTTTGTAACCCACAAGACGCTCATTCTTGCAATGCAATTCAAATTCTTAGGAAAAAAAACTAATGGTCATATCTCTTGTAAAATTACCTAGTTTGCGAATAACAAAAACAAAAAGAGAGAGAAAAAAGATGAAAAATAAATAAAAGAGATGGGATTGGGATGCATGTGGACTAGCAAACACGAGGATAGTGGTTCAATGTTTTGAACTTTTTAAGAAGATTTGGCAAATGAACACTCGTTGCCATTTCACATTGCAACGAACTTTTTGGTTAAATGCAACGGACTTTAATAGTAAAAAAGTTTTGTGATACGAAAAAAAACAGTACTATTCTTTTATCAACCGCCGAAATAAAGTTGGACAATAGGACACTACTTTCACGAGAACTCTTCTCATTTGGCGAGTGAATAGAGAATCAATATAATCAATATGTACAAGATATCAAATTTCAACAAATATTTTAGAACTTTTCCACAAATAACTTCTACTAATATATTTTTGATAGCCAGATGCTAGCATGTGATAACTAGGTGAAAATACTTCAAAAATAATATTTTCTATCGAAATGTTTTTATACTTCAATAAATACAAAAATATGTATTTCATAAAGAGTAACATTAGAATTTTTGAATAGTAGACGACGTAGAAGAATACAGATTTCATTCCCGACTGTAGAGTGATATTGAAGTAAAAATACATTTTGCAGTTTTTGAACCATGGTAGGTTAAAATAAGTCAATGGGCCGGGTTAGACTATAATTTGGGCATCTTATAAACAGAGGTTTAGTTCATTACGAGCTGCTGCATGTATTTAAAAGAGTTGAAGAGGGCCACGTCTGGTTCCCTTTCAGAATGCGAGTAAGGCCCCACAAAATAATTTTAATAATTAAAGAATGACAAAAATGTATATTTGAATATTTTCTATAATCCGTGTAAAAACCCTAAATGACATCAATTTGAAAAGAATGGAGTAAACATTTTTGTGAAACAATAGTAGTTTCAACGAAAATGTTGACTTTTGCATTTATATAAGAATTTAAATTTTTGAACATGCAATTTGAATTGTATTTATACACGTTATATGATTATTCTGATTATTGATGCTTAATTATTGCATTTTCACAGTTTTATAAATGTAGTGTACATAATAATTCTGTAAACTATATTTTAAAAAAATTTGCTAGCAAACCTTTAAAGTTACAAGAGATTTTACCCAAAAAAAAAGTTACACAAGATTAGTTCAGCCATAGAGTTCAGGCCGAGAAGTAAAACAAATTGCAAGGCAAAGCACAACACACTTTTTTGAACTATAAAGCACAACACACTTTTAAAAGCACAACATAAAAGAAGTAACATGGTAAGACGAAGAACTCTTTGATCTTTAAGTCCTAGTGAGATCCACGACCATGAGCAGAACCTGTAAACTATCTTTGTAGCAATTTCATTTGTGAATAATTTTAAAATATTCTAATCTCAAAGTTTACATACAGATTTGAGTTATTCTAATCATCTTAACGATGTACTTCATGAATAATTGTGTTTCATTAAAAACTCATCCCAAATCAATTTTTGTGATCAAAATTTTAAAATCTGGGACGGAAAATTGCATCTTTACAATGATTGTATGTGTTTTAAAATTACGAGTTTAAATATTTTATATGACTTGCTAAAGTAGTTATATGTTATAACGAACTTGGAAAATAATAGAATAAAAAACATTGACAAAATTAGAAAAGAAAAAATGCTAATTATATTCGGGATCACCTTATTATACAATGTCTGAATAGCTTGAAATCACCAAATATCATCTGGAGTTCCTCCAAACACTTCAGTAAAAAAATCATTGACAGTTTTTTCAATGAAGTGTTCGAAGGAACTCTTGAGAATATTTGATCGAGGTAACACTTCCATTCAACTTACACACTGTTTTACAGATATTACAGAATTTTACCATTTATAACTAAATAATTAAAGATATATTTGAACACAGACTTGTCTTTAGGGTTTGAGAATGTAGTGGAAGAGTGCATTGTATTTATAATGGACCGAAGGGGAGATTAGATGTGAAAAGAGTTCTGAACATGGACGTAAAATTGGGACTTGGGAAGTTGGAGAAAAATAGAATCGTATCGAACGAGTTAAGGAATTTAATCTCCCTCTCTCTCTCTTTTCACCCTTTCCGCAAGATAAGTACCACATCTCGAATATTAGGTGACTATATACGTATCCGCTAGTTGCTAACTTGTATAAATGTACATGTAACATGTTTGCTTACGTTCCTCCAATACTGCTTTTCTTCATGTTTTTCGATATGAAAGAAAACTTATATTATAGACTATCGTATACAGCCAAATTAACTATTGGTCATATGTTTTAGAAAATATTAGCGAAGATTTATAGTTAGGGGTTATCATTAAGGCTTTTACAGTATATCAGTAAGTTCACAATTTTATATGTTTGACCTAGTTCTCTTACATTATTTATTACTACAATTGAGCTTGCCACTTTTGATTAATGCTTGAGAAACTTGAAAGACAATCAAGGCAAAATATTTTAGGGACTTTCCCTGGTTTTAGTTATGCTATACCTTGAAAGGGTTCAGGATACTCCATTGAATTTCTCGTAGATAAAACAATAATATTTTTCTTACAAATTAGTTAAATGATTAATTATTAATTGACATATATAGTTTAAGCTAATTAGAAAGTGCCATGTGTTAGAAGAGTCTCCAGCATTTTTGTGAGTTTCATATTCAAGAGCCTTGATTCTTCATCTCTCTCTCTTTTTTAATTCTTTTAATATTTTTAATCTTGAGATACTCCTTGAGAGATATTTGCTAATGGTGCTTTCTATGTAATATGGATCAAGAGAATGACTGATAATCACTTTAGTCTTACAGGACTAAAGATTTTTTCTTTTAATAAGTACAGACTAGAGTTTGAAGAGGTGAAAGCCCAAGATGCTGATTGTTTATGTGATGAAAGACTATACTGGTAAACTAGGTAGACATTTTTGTTCCAGTGATTAGGATAATTAAGTTTTTAGATAACTGTGTTGTTAGTAACTTGTCTCTCTCTCTTATTACAATTCTTTTGGCTTACATCTACAGTTCAAGACCTCAATCTTTGATCTTCATAGGAGTTGCCATCAGATATAAATGGAAATCTTCAGGCATGTCCGGAGGATGAGTCTTGGAATTATACAAACCCAGGTTTAGAGTATGCACATGGATATTGGGGAATAATTATTGAAGCGACGAATGATAGCCTAAATAGCAAATACCGTGTGAAGCTCCCACCTATAACGTTGTACCGATTTTTGGTTGATTCCACCAAATTTAAACTCGTCTTTAATTTTTTTTTTTTTTGTTTGTCTTAGCAGATAGATTGTTGCAATCGTTTGTCCTCTCAAATACTTTAATTTGAACGCAAAAGAAAGATCACTGAACAACTGAGCTCACATAGGCTTCAAGTATAACAGTCATGATCTTCGGTGGGTCATATCAAGATAATATGATCCTTTTAGGGTCTGTTGAATTATCTCAAGGATTTTTATTTTATTTTGGTTCCAAAACAACATTAGGCACACTCTGTCTTTTTTTTTTCTTTAGTCACTCTCCATCAAATTAAGCGTTCCTAAATGTTTTTATTAATCGTATGGATTGCATTTCAAAAAGATGTAGTCTTTATAATCCATATGAACCAGAGATGTGAGGAATAATTAAGTCTTCATTCATTCTTGGCAATCTAATTAAGCAGCATACAATTTTTATAAATGTGGCCATATTTTTATAACATATGGTCTAAGGCCAATGCTTTACATGATTTATAAAGGGCGCGCGGGTATGCTTATAAGTTCCAATGATTCTTCACTTCACTTCACATGTTAAAATTTGCAGTACGTAAGAGCTTTTTTTGTTTTCTGTTCGCACAGAATCCTGAAATGGCAAGTGTAACTCTATAAAACAAGGGTTTATGGAGGAAGTTAGATACTGCAAAGATATTGAGAGTCTGTGAGGACTGCTTCGCCGGAGCCCCACCTAGGAGACGGTTGACGAGGTTGATTGTTGCGTGCGTGTTGATGTATATGCTGTATGAATGCGTCGACCTATATACCTTTAAGCCATTCAAACAACAATTAAAGTCTTAAACATTTAAAAATGTAAGATGGACAAAAAACACAAATTCAAACCAACATAATCTCAACTTGATCAGGTTGAAATCCGTTGAATGGGTCCGGGAGTTCCCCCAAACACTTCAGTGGGTGATCGTCATTAAAAATGTTCCCCAATGAAGTGTTCAGAGGATCTCTAGGAGACATCCAACCAAAAATATTGATTCTTGTTTTATGGGTAGCAATATGAGTACAAGATATTGATATAATTGAAGTTTAGAAGATGGAAGTAGTTACATTTCAATATATAGTTAAAGGCTATGAGGATAAACTGCAAGCTTCAATGAGAAAGAGATAAAGAGACAAACAATAGATGATGGCCAAGAAAAGCATTTTGAATATAGACGCAAATTGGGGTTAAAGGAAAGAGTAAAGCGAATAAGCATTTTGAAGAAAGGTCTTTACGGCTTTTCACAAGATAGAAAGGATACATACACGTAGAGATTCTGGTTTATACATTATATGCTTATAGTGCCCATACTGGTCTTGCTTGTCCTCACTACATTCTCCTGCTCTTCAATATTTGATTTGTATATTATAAATTTGGAGAAAGGCTTACTGATGATGATATCAATTCCTAAAATAAATCCATGATGTGCTGCGCTGATAAAAAAATGATGAAAAAACAGATCGATTAATATTTATATACTAATTAACTAGCCACATATGTGGCGCATCGCGTGATATGTACCAAATATATCGCATTGAAAAGTCGAAAGTCCAATAGATGATGTCAGATACGATTAACTGAATTAAATGCATGACGGGATAGCATAATACATATATTCAAGGTATTTGTAAAAGTTCACATTCACAGATTTATATCTCAAAACTAATTGATAATGACTAGTCTCCTATGGTCTTTCAATTTCTATATAACTTTAGTGTTTTCATTTTTATTAAAAAAACACATATCAAAATGGAAACTAGTTTTTATGAGAATACAAAAAAAGCTTATGTATATTTAATATAAATAGTGATTTTATCAACTTTATGTTTACAATGTAAATACAAATAAATTTTCTCAGTTAAAAATGGGATTCTTTGTTTCAAATACACAAAAACTCAGTATAAAGAAATGCGTACTACCATTTACATATTGTGTGTTCTATCTATAATTTTCAAAAAAAAAATCTATAATTTTCAAATAATGTTTGGTAAAGAAAACATTAGATTTTGTATCTTTTCGACATAAACTTAATATTTTGATATTATAGAAATCATCTATCTATTCTATTAAAACTGAAATACAAAATATTATTTATCTATTTTTAAGTGATTTCTTACATATTCGTCATTCTTTTTAAACTAATTTAACTTTTCATTTATTGTCTTTTCCAAATAATTCGACATCATTTATTATAGAAATACAAAATATAACTTATATGTTTTAAGTTTTTTATTACCTCTTTTATATTCGTTTTTATTCTTTCAAACTTCTTCATTAAGTGTATTTACCATGATAATTCAACGTCATTTATTTTACGTATTAACCAAAATAACACCACATGTTTAAATGAAATTGTTCTATTAATAAAAATAATTCAAACCGGTTAACAAAGATTTTTTTTGTTTATGTAATCAGTTAAACATGAGCATTTATGTACAAGTTCGGTTACAAATTGTTTTTCGGATATTAGTTTTCTTTTATTAAAATTAAATTATGTCTGGTATTATAGTTTTTAGACGGAATTCGAGTCTGATTCTTTGAGGTCCGGATAAATTTGTAGGAATCTAAAAATATCTAAATAATATATATCTATAAGATTTAAAATATTATTCAATAATTTATAAAAAGATAACAACGAATCATGCATGGACGTGCGGATCAAGCTCTAGTTTGCATTAAAGTTCTATAAACAAAATATTCAATTTCACACTGCAAGTTAGAAATGTAAAAATCTCACACTCTATACTCCCTCCGTTTCAAATTATATATCGTTTTGGAGTAAAATTTTTGTTTCAAAATAAGTTTCGTTTTTGGTTTTCAATGCAAAATTTATTTGTATTTTTATCTACTTTATTTTTCTATTGGTTGATATATGGTTAGGTGTGTTGGTAATAGTATTTTTATTTTGAAAATATGTAAAATTAAATATTATCTTAATTTATGTGCATAAACCTAGAACGACAACTAATATGAAACGGATGGAGTATTGTTTAGACGCATTTTGCATGGGAAATTAAATGAAGAATAATTGTTCAGAGCATTGATTTGATGAATGAGATGTCAATAAATAAAAGAAGGAGAAAAGACATCTCAGAGGAAGAGTACATGCAAAGAATACTTCTGTCGCTTCAAAATATTTCAAGCAAATGGAGGGCCGAAATAACATATTCGGTCAATTCTCTAATAAGGCCCAATATTTCGACTCGATTCATCTTTCACATAATCAAATTTCACACGTTCTTTAATTGTATGATTCGAATATATGATTATTGGTCCCAATATCAAAATTCTTATTGGAAAATTAAAAGGAAGAATTGGAAACCCTTTGCACAGATATATAAATAAGGCACGCAGGTAGTGTTGTTTATCAAGGACAGAGCTAGAAAAGAGAGTCAAATGTCCACATGAGTTCCCTTTAACGCTTCATTGTTAATACTCAAAAACCACATTAATTTTTTAAAATGTTTAGTCGGTTTTGGATGTAACACTGAAGTGTTTGGGGGGACTCTTGGTGGCATTATGGCCTTCCTATGGTGGATGTTTTTTGGGAACACCTATGGTGGACGTTGCAAAGGTTTTATAGTTTCTTTTAAATTACTAAGTTCTCTTAATATTTCAAATGTTTTCATGGATTTTATATTTAAAATGTGTTGTTTAACCATAATCTATATAATTACTCTATATACTCCATCCGTTTCATATTAGTTGTCGTTCTAGGTTTATGCACACAGATTAAGAAAACATTTAATTTTACATATTTTCAAAACAAAAACACTATTACCAATACACCTAACCACATATCAACCAATAGAAAAATAGAATAGAGAATATTACCAATAAATTTTGCATTGAAAACCGAAAACGACACCTATTTTGAAACAAAAATTCTACTCCAGAACGACAAATAATTTGAAACGGAGGGAATACTTCTTTCTATTTTTACCATTTAGTGCTCTACATTTTCTTAACTATATACTTAGTATACACATAACCCATAACTGAAAGTGGATGAAATAGCACCTCACATACATGAACCAAACCAAACCAGATTAAGGTGATTTGGAAAATAAAATCTAAATTTTATTAAAAATAACAAAATAATATCTATATTCTAAATTTTATAGAATATAAATAATATTAGAATGCTACTATATATAGTTAATAAAACACAAAAAAAGATTACAATATATGAGTATATTCTAAACTTGAGAACACAACCAAATAGTAAAATATTTATTCTTGACTTTGTACAACACAGAAAAAAATAACACAATATGTATTGTGAACATCGTAAAAAAATTATTATAGAAAATATAATTAATAAAAAAAATTTTGATTATTAGTTTTTTAATTTTTTAAAAGGTGATATTAATGTACAGTCACAATAAATGTATTAGTACACTTAATGTATCATATGGGAAATTTCCCTTTTATATCTTTTTAATATTTTGACTAATAAAATATTATTTTAATGTATTAGATTTAGTTAAAGTTTGTATAGTCAAAATTTAGAATAAGTCAAACATAGTTTGAAAGTGTCATTTATATTATCATTTTAATATCTGAACTTTGTGAAGATATATCATTTATATAATGTATCTTAATTTTATTGATTGAATTGAAAATTAAAACTTAGCATAATTGACTAAATTTTAAAATGAGTAATTCCCTTAGATAGCCCATTTTAGTTTGTTTGTCACAAAAATAACTTTTAAGGAAAAAAATGACTAAAATGTTTTTTTTAGAAGCTAAAAAATTCATTTATATGCATTTATACCCCTAGGGTTAACTAATTTGGACTTTATGGTTTAGAGTTAAGGGGTGGGTTTGGGGTTAGGGTTTCAAATTTCAAAAAAAAAATTCAAAAAATTCAAAATTTCAAAAAAAAAAGTCTATTTTAGTCATTTTATTTTCTGAGTGCTATTTTTGTGACAAAAACTAAAAAAAGGCTACTTAAGAGAATTGCCCTTTTAAAATTATGATGAAGATTTATTCTGGAATTATAGAAAATTTTATTTAATTTCCAGAAAAAAATCAAAACTACGGTTTCCACCTCTTTGTAACTAAATTAATTAAATAAAATTGGATTGGAGTCTAAAAGCTCGACAAACTGGCGACGGTGTAAAATAGTGGGAGCTATGGCGATGCAGAATGTTGCTCTTAGCTGGAGCAAGTTGGTATTTTCACTCGCTTTTCTCTCTTCATTAAACTCCAACAAGCTCGTTTCGCGTTACTGTTGCCTTCTCCTCAACTACTAAATGCAATTTGTGTACTCTCTCCGGCTCGTTGAATTAAAAGGTTATTACTAGTAGTACGATCATGATGAAGAATGGCAAGTTAATTATCAGATCCGTTAGGTGAAACAGAGTTATCAGAATTCCCCTTTAGTTATTTAGCCTTTAAGACCAGATTAGGAATCAGAATCCTACGTTTTAGCATCTCCTTTAGTATCTCTCTCTCCTAATCATTTTGGCATTTTTAACCTTTTTTGAAGGATGGGAAGTTAGTTGGACACGCTGGAATACAAGCAGGTATACTCTAATATCGTCCATCCTCTCAGATGTTTACCACATAAAACCTTATTTATTATTCCGTTCGTTTTGATTTAATTGTCGTTGTAAAGGAAATTTTTCGTTTCAAAATAAGTGTTGTTTTATAGTTTTAATGTAAAATTTATTAAGAAGATTCTCCTATTTATTTTTCTATTGATCGAAATATAGTTAGGTGTATGGTAATTATATTTTTATTTTAGAAATATACAAAATTATATGTTTTATTAATATGTGTGCATAAACTCATAACTACCATTAAAATAAAACGGAAGGAGTATCAGGCATCACTAAGCCTGAAAATTAAATGATAATTATGGTTGGTAACTCAATTCTGTTTCTGTTTATGTTTATTGTGGTAGGATGTCACAAATGTTTGCATGCTACACCTGTATAACTATTTGGAGGCAAGAGCTCTAACCTGCCTAACATGGTAGGGCTCCTCTTAAACCAATTTGATCTTGTCCCTATATTTCTTTTTAATGTGATATTCCCTTTATATTCAATTGTATTTAAATTTGGGATGCAAACTTCAATCGGACAGGAGCAGCTTCAACTTCCCGTGAACCAGAAAGCTTGTAATTTGATTGCAGCTGTTGAAGCGAAAGTGGTCTTTTCTTATTTGAGAAGTCACATCAGCTTGAAATTACTGTGCTTATTCATATTAAATTCAACGAGGTTGTTAAAGTGAAACTTCTTTGTTTACTGATTGATAATATGTCATGTCCAATTTGTTGTAGGGGCTGAAAAACTTTAATGAATAACTGCTTCAAAGCAATGTCACAGTGAAAATAGTTGGTGTAACTATATAAGGCCAATGACAAGTCGAGACCATTGTTATCTAGGTTTTGATGAATTTTAAAAGCAATGTTGTTCTGTATCTATAGCTCTTGTGAGTTTTGTGATAGAGAGAATTACACTATAAGACAGTTTTGAGTTTTTAATAACAAAATAAGACACTTTCTTCTATCAAGGCAGTTTATTCTAACAATTTCCTTTTACCTAAACTAACTAGTTATGTTTTCTAACTACTCGCTGACTAACTAAATCATTATTTTAGCGGGAATGAATTTCCACCATACATCTATCTGCTTTCTCAACGGTCCAGATTAATTCTGAGATCTTTGACAAGACTTATATCTCTCTCACATTTTAAATATTGGATATGTTGTACTTCTTAAACCGACAACCCAGATTCATCTTCTTCTTTACAATTTTCTTTCACAGTTCTTCATGAATAAATTCATGAAAACTCTAAATTCAGTACCTTAATCGCCTTTACTTTCATTACCATCGGAATTAAACTGCTCAAAATTTGCCTTCATCTCCATCGGATTACTACTGTTAATAACTTGATTTTACGATGGTTCCGGTGCGGAAAGGATATCTGACTTTATCTACCTCCGGTAAGAGCGTTGACTCCAGTGGTGACGCTTTATAGCCGCCGTGGTGAATAACAAACAAGATCAAACAGGATTACTCTCATCTCCTTACGTTGGCTGCTAGGTTAGAAAGAAGAAGAAGATGCTTATGATTGATCTCCACCAAATTATCTTTCTTTTATTTTCACTTTAGGTCATTTATATCTAGATATGTTTTCAATTTGACCCCCAAATTATAGAATACACACATTTTTTAATTGATTCAAAACTTTCAAATATGCACTTTAGCCCTTTTTAACACGCAACAAGAATGATTAGTGTGTATTTTAAGTTAGTTTAGACTAATCTTTGGTTATTGTACACATGTACACTACCATTTGTTGATATCGTTGCGAAGACTTTAACATACGTACTTCCCTCATGTTGAAGACATCATATGTTATTCATTTCTCATCTATAGCCACTATTCTTTTGATTCACATATGTGTACACGTGTACAATTCATATAGTGTACACAACCAAGTCGTACATATCAGGGGAACACTCACTTCTACCAAATGTCCTTATTTTTGTACACATGTACGCCACCAAATTTAACATACCCCTCCCCTCTCATTAAAGACATAACATATGAAGTGTTATCCATTTCTCATCTACAACCACTATTTTTTTCATTCACATATGTGTACACATGTACAATACCTATAGTGTACACAACCAAGTTGTACATACCACGGGAACACCCAGTTCTACCAAATATTCTTATTTATGTACACATACACGCCACCAAATTTAACATACCCCCTCTCCTCACATTGAAGACATAACATATGATGTGTTATTCATTTCTCATATACAACTACTTTTCTTTCCATTCACATATGTGTATATATGTACAATTCTGATCGTGTACACAACTAAGTCGTACATATCATAGAAACATTGACTTCTCGTAAATGTCCTTATTTAATGTACAGATGCACACTACCATTTTTACCAACACATCTACTCCATTACACTCTATCATACACACACAACAAATCTATAGCAACCACTTCTACGCACACCACCACGTGTTCACATGGAAAATCCAAAGCTACATTATAACTAAACCGAATTTAATTATAAATACATAGACTTATAGGCTAGATAAAGTTTTCTTTAACGTATATGCACATTAAATTGAGTTTTAGCATTATGTTTCTCAACTTGTTGTTCTTCATTTTGGTTTAGTGTTCTTTTTTAAGATTTGTCTATTCATTAAAGTTGATGTCTTTGCAACAAAAACCTATCAAAGTTATTCATTTTGAGTGAAATGTATGTGGCTTATGGATTAATACTTTCTTAAGAATGGCAGTAGTAACAATGTTTGCATTTACAATCAGACATGATTCACGTATATGTGTATGCCAACAATACATAGTGTTGTACATGTGTACACCATAAATATATTTTACACAAAAAATATTGTACACATGTACACGCATATAACATAGACAAGGTAAGAAATAAAATATCAACACCAATGTTATCAACAAAATAACCATCCACAACCAAATTTCTGTGATGGCTTCATCGTACTGATGGTCCAGAGAAAAGACTCCCTCCCCATTGAAAAGCAAAAAAAAAAAATTAAATTCTCCACCAGCTTGACATATTTCAGTGTCGGTTTGAAGTTTTCCTTCTTCGGAGGAAGTTGGAAATCAAAGTTATACCCATCCTCAAACTCTTCACAAGACAATCCAGTAACTTCTCCAAACTCCGCCAGAGAAAATCTAAACGGGTTTCCCCCAAAGACCAGCCACACTTCATACTTTTTCTTCGTCACCACTTGCATTGTCAACATCCCATGTACCACTCTCTCCATCAAAGGCCTACGAACATGCAACTTAAAGAGACTCCAAAGCAAGACCCCATCTCCTACAAACCGTTAAGTGCGTCTCTCACCGCCAAAAGCGTCTCTTCACCCTTTCGATTGGAAAACAGTTTGTCGCAAATATCCTATCCGGAAGCCCTAGTTTAACGTCCTCCTGTTTCTGCCTAAAAAACCCTAGTAAATGAGATTCAAACGCTTTAAATATGTACAAAAAGAAAGTCGGGAAACTTACCGTCGTTCTTTCTTTCCCACGCCGGTTCCGCCTCCTTGATATTCTTCTCCGGAAAATTTCCTGAAATTATTTTGCCGTTGTCACCTTTTTTCTTCGTCGATTTCTCAGTCTCTCTATCTCCCCTTGGTAAGTGTTACGAAAAGTAAAAAAAAAAACTTTTCACATCCGCTTTATTAAATCTTGTTAAACTCAAATCGGGTCCACCTCTTATTTTTAAATTTCAAAATCGTAACCAAATAAAACCAATCTAACTAAATCTTAAACCATTGTTTATGCTTTTTCAAGGTCAAATTAAGTCTTTTCACCTAAAAACTGTCCCAGTAGCAAGAACTGCCTCAGAGTGTAATAAATAAATGTAAACTGCCCTTGAATGTAAATAACTCTTTGTGATATATAAAAGGCGTGACAAAAGGCAATGTGAATGCAGGGTTACTTTTGCTAGGTGTTGATGTGGAAGTTTCCTGATGTCGATTAGCTTGTGGGATGCATATAACAACAAACTCCTACTTATACAAAATGGTCTTGTGAGCAGTAGAAAGCTCTCTTTTAATTTATTTGTTGGCTTGGTAACGCTGATGTTTTGGTTTGTACTTTGGAGGTATTTCCTTGAACTTATTGTTTGTTTTTTGACATGGACCTTTGCTTTGTTCGATTGTGGACTTTGAAACAATAAAATAAAGTTGATGTGGGGGATTATGTTTTATATACCTAGGCATTTGATGTAAGTGTGCAAATAAAAGCTAAAAAAGTGAAGAGAAAATAATATGGTTTGAGAGGTAGGCTTGGGACGGATCGGATATCCGGAGTATTTTAAGGTATTCGGATCCGGATCCTTATCCGCCGGATCCATGATAAGCCAACTACGTAATGGACAGCACCCGCTTCACAGCAGAAGTGTGAAACCAGGCTTGTCTTGTTTGGCTGAGTATATGTGTGTATATGTTGTTTAATGTAAGTTCTTTCTAGTGTGTTAGCTAGTGACCTAGTGCTAGTGAGTGTGGAATATGTGCTTTGTATTCTTGTGACCAAAAAAAAAGTGCTTTGTTTTCTCTTCTGGAGTGTGAATTATGTTTGTTATGCTTTTGATTTTGGATGCTGCATGCGAATCATAAATCATAAACTCATTTTCATATTGTTTGTTTTATGGTTATTTATTTTGTTCTTTACATACTCGTCCACAATTATACAGATTCTGTCCATTGTATAAATTTGAAGTCATAAATTAGACAAAACATTCATTTGAAAAAAAAAAAAAAAAGAATGTTAGACCATAAATGAAAACACGAAAACGTTAACTTTTTTTGTCGACGGGCCACTATGGTCCAGCTCGATAACTTCAAATCTTCAACATTGAGATTTGAGACTTGGAGAATGCAAGGAAAAATGTGAAACCAAAGTGGTAAAAGATATTTTGGATTTTAAGCAAAAAATACCCCAAATATTTTGGACTCTTAGAACATGATTAACCCAGAGTTTTTAGGGTAGGGTTCTTAACATAATTTAAGAACCAATTCTTAATTTTTTTTGTTAAAATTAAGAACCGATTCTTAAATTATGCTAAGAATTCCATCGTAAGAACTTCGGGTTAATCATACTCTTTGAATTTGATTGGTAAATGTAAAAGTAAAAGTGAGTAAAATAATATAAATTTATATTTCACCTGATTGGCAATTTTTTAGCTCAACCTAGAGAAAATATTTGATCTAGAGTAAAGTTTTACTCTATTAATACCTTTCAGTCACACCCTTAGTTTTAAATGATTTGGTGGCACATGAACAGAAGCAGAGCTCAGGTTTTTAAAAAGGCAAGTATGACGTCATGGTACATGATTCGTTAAAACTCTCGTGATTTGTTAATCCAAATGTAGAGATGCCCACTACCACTAGCTCAATAAAGTATAGTTTCATTTTTGTCTGCTAGTAATCATTGTGAAACATTGTGATCCTTTGCGAATCCACACTGTTTTTATACTGTTTCGGTATTGAGATATGGTAATAATTTACTATGATAGTAGTACATAAGAGCACTCAGAGCAAAGCTGTTTCTCATACACAGCTCAAGGATCTTTCCGCATGGGTTCTCTCGACTTGCCTCACGCTTCATTCAAGGTTTGTTTTTCAACTTTGGTTTATATGAAGATTAGGAAATTATCATTACCATAATATTATAATTTCGATGCAATAGGGAGGAAGCGAAACATTTCTTAGGAGCGTGTTTGAGAGTATACTGAAGACGTATCTGAGGAAGAATCCGACCGCGAAGAAGATATGGGAACTGGTTCAGTCTGTGGACAATGAGAAGATCTGCTATGACCACTTTACTTTCAGGACACTTAAGGTACGAATAATACTCTTCAAGATTTGTTGGAACTAGTCAAAAAAAAAAAAAATTGGTATTTAATTTACATAACGTATGTTTTTAGGTAGATGGATATGGAATAGATTCCTTGTCAAGTTTCTTCATGGATTATGGATATAAAATTGGTGGGGGACTTGATTTTCCAAAGAAGAAACTACGAGTTCTCTGGTTTTCTCCACCGGATGTTCAAGTCCCCAATGATGGTCACGGTCTAGCCAACGGTCCTTTGCCACGACTTGTTATAGCTGAGGTTCTTGTGGATGAACTAAACGTTGAGTCGCAGGTATTAGTTCCCACAAGCATGACTTTGTTTCATTTTAAAATGGGATTATCTCAAAGCTGAATCCATATACAGTACAGACTTGAGACCCAGAACTTCACTTTAGTGTTAACAAACCAAATTTTTGTTGTTGTTATTATAAACCATTTAAGATTTATAATTACATATTTTTCTAATTTATGGCTAACTAGGGGATAATAAAGAAGTATTTGAAACCGCAAGGTGGTAAGCAAGCCATTCTTTCAAGCACCTTAGGGTCTTTAATTTGGGAGAAGCCTACCTGGGCCGATTTCACGCAACTTGCCAAGTAAATCTTATAACTTTCTGATCAATAATCATAGTTCTTTAATTAAGACATTTGATGGTTAGAGCTAATTTAATCCAAAATTGTATATATGCACGTAAAAGAGAAAGCGAATTTGCGGCATGGACACTTATCCACGGATATACAATGAACCATCTTGCTTTTGCGGTTCATCGATTCGAACACCGTTTCAGTGACATCAAATTTGTCAAAGAGTATCTTGAAGAAAAGGGGTTCAAACTCAACAATGACGGAGGAATTCTCAAAGGTTTCTTAATTTTCCTCATGATAATAACCAGAGTCTTCTTAACCCAATTAAGGACTCTAGGACAAAAAATTTATTTTTACTTTTTAAATTTTATATTTATTTAATGTTTTAAAAATAAATCAGTAATATTTTATATATTTTGTGATGCAAATAGAAACTATTATACATATAAAATATTTTTAGACCATTTTCAATTCTATTAATCAATTATTTTTTTTTTTTTGTAAAAATATATATTTATAAAAAAACTTGGGCCTCGTAACTTCTAATATATGGAAGAGACACAAGTTTGGATCCGGGACGGTCGCATCACTTGTCCCCTTGTTAGCCGGCCGTGATAATAACATATCCATCATATACACACTCACACCAGTAAATTTTCAATATTATGATATAGCCCTTTTAGTCTTGCAATTTTTCTTCCTTTTGATAGTATTATTAATGTTGACCCATTTCTCATTTTTAACATCTGTGACGTTGCAAATTCTCTTCTTAGTGAGTCAAGATGGTCTACTATTACAAGTCTCCTCCATCTCGGAAAGGCTTGCGGTTGAATTTGCTGATGGAGTAACTGAAATAATCCCGGCTTCATACATTGAGTTCACCCAACGTCTAGTTCTTCCACAGTTCAAAGATATGCCGGTTGATGAGGTACGTAACATAAAGAAAAATACGATTCACATTAATTGCATTTATACTATAATTAATCTAGCCTTGTTTTGGTTGTGATGCAGATCAAAGAATATCATAGACGTGAGGCCTTTGAACTCCATAGTGCCAACCACGTAATGGAAAGCACACGTTTTGCAACACAGTTGTAGAACAAAACTTGTCTTGTTCTCCTCCGTATGTCAAATTGGTGCACGTGTGTGCTTGTACGCAATATGTTCGAATGTGTGAGTGATTTTACTAGATCTTTATGATGTTCTTCTCTTTTGGAATGAAAAAATATTTTTATATTACATCTCGTGATGGTTATATATTATTTAGGAGTGACCAATTTGTAAACTGGATCACATGGTTGATGAATATGGGTTGTGATATTTGTTGGGGTTTTTAATTTTTTCAGTCATAATTCTTTTGGTATGTGTGAATCTGATTTAGTGTGTGTATAGCTTTTTCATTCAACACAAAATTAGATGTTATGATATTATATTATTCAATCTCATCTATAGTTCAATATCTTAAATGCAAGATGTATATTGTAATCATGGCCATGTTCATTTTTGTATTTGATACAATATTTAAATACAATATCTGGATGTCCCATTTAAATGTTGTTCGTTTTATAATTATTATTTTGCATTCAAATACATTATCTAGATGATAAGTTTTTTTTTAATATATTTTATAATAACATTTCAATATTAATAGTGAAAAGACTAAAATAATATGACTATTCGGATAAATATTATATATATATATATATATATAACAATTTATTATATGATTTTGCGATTTTGACGAAAACCATATTTTTCATTTTGCCGAAAATATGATTTTTCTATTTTAATGGGGAAACATAATCTTGCCATTTTGATGAAAAATTGATTTTATGATTTGGAAAGAAAAGCCAAATTTTCAGTTTTTGAGGAAATCCCTGATTTTGTAGTTTTGGCATGAAAAAAACATTTGTGTGAATTTGGCGAGAAAACTTGATTTAAGGTTTTAACGCGAAAACTTGTTTTTTCACGGGGAAATTTGATTTTTCGTTTTTGGCACAAAATCCCATTTTCTGATTTTGGTGGAAAATGATTTTGTTATTTTGATGGAAAAATGCGGTTTTACATTTTTGGCAGAAAACTTGATTTTACGGTTTTAGCGAAAAACTCAATTTTGTGGTTTTGATGATAGATACGATTTTACGGTTTTACCATAAAACATGATTTTGAGGTTTTGGTAAGAAACTCGATTTTAAGTTTCGACGGGAAAAATTGATTTTACGGAACAATTTGATTTTACAGTTGTGATGAAAAACTCAATTTATGATTTTGGTAGAAAATATAATTATACGATTTTGGTGGAAAATAAATTTTTACAATAAGCTATTTTGCGTTTTTATGGAAAACTAGAGGTTCTGAGTTGATGGATAATGCAATTTTATGATTTTGGAGGAAAAAACACTATTTTAAAATTTTGGTGGGAAAATTTGATTATATGGTTTTGGTGAAAAAATATAATTTTTAGGGTTTTGATAGAAAAATATGATTTAGGGGTTTCGGCAGAAAACTCAAATTTATTAGGAGGGAGAAATGAGATCTTACGGCTTTGGAGAAAACTTAATTTTCATTTTGGCGAGAAAAGTTAATTTTACAATTATGGTGGAACACTCGATTTTACAATTTTGGAAGAAAACTCGATTTAAAAATTTGGAAAATTTGGCCAAAAAACTCAATTTTGTGATCCTAACAAATAAAACTGATTTTATAGTTCTGGTAAAAAAATGTGATTTTACGAATTTTGCGGAAAAATAATTTTACGGTTTTGGTGGAAGAATTATTATTATGGTTTTGGTTAAAAATCTGATATTATGGTATTGATGGAAAATATTATTTTTGACCCCTCTAAAATTTATTTTCTGGTCCCTTCTGTTTTCTATTTAAGTCTCCACCTTTCCATCTTCATAGTTTTCTAACTTAAAAATCATATATCTACGAATGTAATGTTTTAATATCTTTGTAAATTAATTATATTTATATGTTTATTTATTTTATATAATAATTAATAATTAATATTATATATGATCTGGATAAGATATTTTTCTGGCTCTGGATGATATCATATGGAATAATGCGCAAGAAGGATGACAGATACAAAAAAATATCAATACTTATATATTGGGCTGAGACCCCAATTTTTTTCTTGCCGAGGAATATAAAACCTAGTCAAGATTCATACAGACATGATACATTGATATATGTGATTATTTGAAACCTAAAAGAAACAATTTGTATTGGTTAACTGGTCGTTCCTCGATCGATTCGGATCGCTAATATGAATTTGACAATAAGAAACCTTTAACTGGGTGGTAATATTAATTCTCGGGACAATTGAGTTTGTCTATAAGATCTTGGGGGGGGGGGGGGGGGGGGG
>MU106983.1:0-19308 GCA_012274485.2 Sinapis alba | reverse complement strand
GTTAACCCGCCCTACGGACGGGTAAGTAAACAAATGAATAATATATAAACATATTAAATTTTAATGTGTAGTAGTTATAGTTTATATCAAAACTATTAACAAAAATCTCGATGAAAAAAGTCAAGCCAAGGTATTTGAGAGCAAAGTCAATCTGTTTTATGTGGCTTTGAGAAATTAGGTCATTGACAATTTATTTTATCCTCGCAATGAAAAAGTATAGACTCGACAAAAGCATAGATG
This sequence comes from Sinapis alba, assembly GCA_012274485.2. NCBI lineage: Eukaryota > Viridiplantae > Streptophyta > Magnoliopsida > Brassicales > Brassicaceae > Sinapis > Sinapis alba. The sequence continues at coordinate 19,068 of MU106983.1, read as the reverse complement.
CTCAAATCAATTGGAGAAAGTTACAGTAACGGCAAAACTGCAAAGGAAATGTTGTAAACCTCAAAGGTAGTTAATGACAATGTTGCAACTTTGTTCTTAGTTGCTGACCTATTGTTTCTTCGTCAAACATGGTGACCAGTGAACATGATAGATGCAAGTGATATATGGAGGAAATAAAATCAAATAGACTAAGTTATGTTATATTTTGAATTGGCTATCTTATTAATTCACAACCAAGTTACCAAGTCTATTACCGTAATTTCAAAAAATTTAACTTCACATTAGAACATATCACACATATGGGACAAATTTTTAATTTATATATGGTGTGAAGTGTATATGACTGGCTAAACGTAATGATATTCTTTTTTCTCTCATTTTAACCTCTTTATATACTTGATAGTCTTCGAACACTGACTCTAGTATTTCTCTGATCAGTTCTTCGTAATACCTCATTCATCCCATTAGTGTAAAATCTTTGTCTTCGTCTCAGCTTTTGTCAAAGCCGAATGGACTCACCTTATATTCTTCTGATATCGTGTGATGCACACCAGGGAATAGTGACACGTCAGAGGAGTCTAAATGAACTTGCGGTCGAAGGAAGATCAGTTTGTCTTCATATATATATATATAGATGGCTCGCAGATCCAGCAGCCTGATTATAAGTAAGCGTTGAATCTGTATCGTTTTCTTTCCTCAGTTCGAGTCGTCACTGAGATGTCTCCCGTGGCGTTGGGAGAATGATTTCTGTCTCAACTTCCCTTTTCGCTTCCTGTAAAATCAATGATTCAAATTACAAATAAAGAGCCGGGGTTTTAAAACATAAGTTTACAGCAGTCTATTACAGCTTTGATACAATTAATATCGATGAGGATAGCTTGCTGAAATATATACCTGTTGGGTTGGTGACTTATCAAGAGTTTAGACTCTTTGATTGTTTAACGTGATTTCCCCATATAAGTTATTTCTTTTCTTTATACCAACTCTTCCCTGCAAAAAAATATTTAAATCTCTCAACACACGTGAAAATCGATTGACTAAAACCTTTGTTGAAGTTCTTCACGGTACTTAGCATCCATTTCTTTGTTAGGAGACTACTCATGTAACGTCCAAGCGTAAGGCTTTGTGTTAAAGTAATGAATGAATAGCAAAACCACATAAAAGACCAAAATATTGTCAGTTTAAAATATATATACATGGCTGTAATATCTTTCGATATTTGATTAAAAGTTTAGGGTTCTTTTTATACCATTCACATGAGAGTAGAAGAGTTCGCTCCTCACTTGTCTGGATTAGAAAATAGATTCTCCTGAAGATCAACCGCTTTTTTCAAAAACTGCCTCAAATCTTTTCATTCAGACAACCTTCATACTAATGTCATGGTCTAACCATCATAGTTTGAGAATGAAGCTGTTTCTTTTCCCATAATTCTTCATTTGTTGGTCTAGAGAGTTAATAAATATTGTGAAGTTGTTCAATCTATAGAGAACAAACACACACACACACACACAAAAATCATCAAAAACTCAAATCTGGAATGAGTAATTTCGACATCGTTTTGGTTTCTTTCTCATTTAGGTTTTCCCTTTAAGAAGTGGTCTTATAGTAAGAATCTTATAGAAAACACAGCCGACCCTCCAAAGATTAATTGAGAGACTATAACACATAATTAATCATATTTTTTTTTTGGATATAAACTATTTCGTCTTACTGAAGACACTACCATGTCGTATAGGATACTGGTAAAAAGGCTTTGGAGTACTGGAAAATAATTGTGCTCTTTATTTGCTTGTAAAACAGTTCGATGTCGTAGAGGAAATTCGCACGACTTTAATATTGGAATAGAATCTTATGGAAACAAAGAATCTTATTCACAATTAGTATTCATACCTGCTCTTCGATGAGAAGCAGCTCTAACCAATAAGCATGCCCCTTTCGGTGACGTTGTTAAAAAATGAGCGATGAGAGCATTCCCGGTGGTCGCCATTGCCTGATGTGATTTGCAGGTTTCGTGAATATTGTGAGGAGAAGAGATTCGGAGTTGGGTTTATATAAGGTATAAAACAGAGGGATTTGGAACGGTGGCATAGCTTATGATTGAAGGATTAAATTAGGGGTTAAATGAGAAAGAATGGTAGAAGCAGCCATTACTGAATGAAAACAGAGAATGCTTGAGCTTTGTCAAGGAGAATTATGAAAGTAGAAGTGGAGGAGCCTGTTTAGAATTTACTAATGTTGAAATTTGGGTTAACATAGATTTACGATGGCTGGATCAGAATATTATTTGTAGCGGCTGTTTAAGACAATCAATTGGGTTTCTATGGCTTTTAAAATTTTAGTGTAAATACTGTGTCAGAATATTATGGTGTCCAGGATCAAAAAAAAAGCCCAATCAGTTAACAACATCAACAATTTGCACGAAAAGCTTACGTGGAGGGCTGTAAGGAGAGTTTGATGACGTGGCAGCATGAGAAGGGAATATATTCTCCTTTATATATATAGATTTAAGTAAAAACACATATATTAAGAAAACTGCTTTAAATCTAAAAAATATTATTAAAAATTATAAATTAATGTTGTTCAACCAATTACAAAATAGATTATAAATTATGATTGGCTATACAGTTTTTAATAAAGTAAAAATTACCTAAAAAATAGAAAACATCTTATATATTGAAACATCATTATTTTTTAAAATATCTTACATTTAGGAACGGAGGGAGTATTTTATAATTAAACCCACCCTATCCATGAAAATATATTATCTCGTCAGAAATCATAGTAGCGGAGCTCATTTTGCATTGGTAAAGAAAATCTCGTTTAGCCTCAGTTAATAAAAAAAGAAGAAAATCTCGTGCATTATGTCTAATCCCTCTTTATTTTTATTAACAAAACATAGGTGCGCGCATAAAGCTGATAATATTAAAGAAGAGAATAGTTATGTATCATATGAACACTCGATTCTCGTGTATCATTTGAAAATCTTTTATTATCGGTAACAGAAATGGAACATTTGAGTGGCAAGTACTCACGCCTAGAGCTGGGCGCGGGGCAAGTACTTGCCGATTTTTTATTACTTATTACTTGACTTGACTTATCCAAATAATTTGATTTATTACTTGTACTTGACTTGCTCGAAACGAGTACTTGTTTTGTCGAGTACTTGCAAAAAAAAAATGATATTTGCAAGTTACTTGCCTTGCCTTGTTACTTGCCAAATCAAGTACTTATCTCTTGATTACTTATAAAGTGAACATACAATTACATACAATGCTCTATATATTGATAAGAATTTTCAAATAAGTGGACAAAAATAAAAATAAACGTTTGAAATATTGAAAGCACACATGAAACTCATTGTTCCACTATTTTAATTTGATGTTTTTTATTATTTTAATGCTTTATATATTGACAAAATTAACGATAAACGTGATATTTGACTTTTTAAAAACAAAATATGAATTTTATTAGCTTATTTAATAATAGGTTATCTAGTATATAAAATAATATTGATATTATTGTAGTGAAAGAGAAAGAGAAGTATTATTTGTCAAGTTTCAAGTATTATGTATATAGTAAGTAACGAGTAACGAGTCAAATACCAAAAAACTAAACGATACTTGATACTTGCCTTGCTCTTGCAAGTAGTAAAACTTTTTGACTTATTACTTGCCTTGCCAACATCAAGTACTTGTTTTTTTAAGGCGAATACGGGTCGAGTCACGAGTATAAGTCGAGTATCGAGTAATGATGCCCAGACCTACTCACGCCTTTAACTTTTCTTTCGTTCTCTTATTTCTAGGATTAGCTGGTTGGTGATATACATTTGAATTTTTTGTTTTATTTTCTTTTGAATGAATAGAATTTCGTTTTAAAAAATAGGCCGTACACTTAGTGAAAGCCAGAGGTGGATCCATTAAGACAAGTGGGGTGTCACATGATACCTCTTAAATATGACAAATATGAAAAGTGTAGGTAGAAACTAGGTCTGGGCATTCGGGTACCCTTTCGGGTATGGATACTATCCATTTGGATATCGGTTTTTTCAGATTTTGAAAAACAGTCCCATTCGGGTATTACAAAAAACCGGGTCGGGTTCGAGTCGGATCCTCCCGGGTCCGGGTGAGTTCGGTTCTAATGTATAAGAACCGAAAAATAACCAAATAACCAAAGTATCTAAAACGGGTTCGGGTATTTGTACCCAAAGTAACCATAGTCACCCGGTTCGGTTCTAATTTTATATTCATATTACCCAAATTTACCTAAAAATAACCACAAATACTCATTATACATAGTTTTGTTTGGGTATTTTTAATCTAAACTATCATATTTTATCTGAAAATACTTAAAAGTACCAAAAACAACTATTATATTTAACTTAAATTTTTAATTTAAAATTTTAAAATAATTATAAGTATAATTATAATTAATATTTATATATATATATATATTTATATTTCGGATATCTTCGGATACTCATTCGGTTCTCGGTTCGGATCGGGTTTGGTACCGGTTCTTTGGATATAGCAATTTAGAACCCATTCGGATAATTCCTAGGATCCAATCGGGTTCCGGACCCTGATTTCGGGTCGGTTTCGGATCGGTTCTTCGGGACCAGATTTTTTTGCCCAGGCCTAGTAGAAACAATGGAGATTCATCAGCTATTTTGGTTTAAACTGTACTTTGACTGTTTGACACCCCTGAAAAATGTGGGTTTGACTCCTTTGACACCAAACATTTTTGGTTTAATTAGCAGTTTGACCGCCATTGGTAAGTGTTGTAGAAGCTTTGGACAGCCATTTTTTCTTTCTAAAGCACTTTTATGAAACAGTTATGCTTTAGCTTTCAAAAATGAATATAGAGCAAAAAAATAAAAAAATAAAATATACTATGTAGCTGTGGAAATCAATTTTTCTAGAGCTTTTATTTAGTGCTTTGGACTTCTTTAAAAATAAATCACAACAATTTAAAATAAAGCCGCAGCCAAAATATCTACATCCTAAATCTTAAAGCAATAACCTACAGCTACAACACTTACTAATCAACCCATAATTTATTTTCTTTACTAACTTTTTGCTATAGTTTCATTTCTTCAAACTAAAGCATTATTATTTTATAAAAATGATACTTCCTCCGTTTCATAAAAATACATATTATAAAAAAAAATTGTTTCAAAAAGATGCATTTTTTATATTTTCAATACACTTTTTATTAACTAATAATAATTAATTGTAAATATCAAGAAAATTGATTGTATTTACTAAATTCTTATTGATTTACAATTATGAAAAATAGATAATCACATAAATTATGCATTTAATATTTAAATTTAATATATTTTATCAATCTGTGAAAAAACTAAAACATGTAACATTTTGAAACGGAGAAAGTACTACAGTTTTCTAACATCTTTGTCGGAACCTGTAGTGTAAAGTCTCGTGATACACACAAGATCAATATGCCTTTGCTCTGTTTCATATGAAACTCTGTTTCGTATAATGGATAGAAGAACACTTCGTATAAAAGAACAACTTATCTTTTATTAAGTTTAGAAAACTTCTTCTCAAAAACTAAACTTGTCTTTGTGTTTTTTCTATCTTGTAATCTTATCACTAGCTCTAGCTTAGCTATGATCTTATATAGGAGTACTAACAATCCTATTCCTAAATAGAAAACTACTCTTTCCTATTCTTATAACACAAAGGAATATAACTTAAGCCTATCTTATTTCTTAACCAACTTGTTAAGACTATCTTGGGCTTCAAGTTATGGAAGCTTATCCAACATAGTGATCTCCACTTCTAAACTTTATTCAACGAGACGGAGTAATTCCAGATCTGGTACTCTTTAGGGGAACTCCTATGTTCTCTCCACGATTCGGGTGGGTCTTTGTTTTGGTACGGCTGAAACCTACAAAAATTCAGTCATTCTGATGTCTCGTAGGTAGTAAGTTGAGTGTTTGGTTAGAGGATAACTGGGAAGCTGTTGAAAAACTCTTGCCAGTCATCGGGGTTAGGTGGATCTATCATCCTCGAAATAGTGGTTTCTTTTCTTATGTTTCTCTCTGGCATATCGTCATTTTTTCACAGCATCGGGAGCGGCAAAATATGCAATATCTCGAATTTATGAGGCAGCGAATCTTGTGTAGATTGTGGCGGTTAAGATTAGGAGTCAAATCTTCGCTTTGAAGATAACATGTTGGAGCCACGGCACGTCACTATAGGTAGATTTTTTTTATGAAAACTGCTGACAAATCTTGTGTTGGACTTAGACATCTTAGCTCCGAAAAGTTTTGAGAATCAAATTTGATTGTCTTCCATATTGGCCATAGGAGGGAAATTTACTTTCCATTTCTTTTTTTTCCTCGAGCTTTTATTCTATCCTCTTAGGCTAGTTCCAACGCTGGTATATCAGTAGGTGTCTTAAAATTAAAAAAGTTAGAAAATACTGAAAAAAGTGAAAGAAGATTAGAGATGGTTTAGTTGCAGATGGTGCAGAAATATTTTCCCTCAAGATTAAAATCTCTTTTCACCATATGTTTTTCTCTTATTGGTCAATTTATTTTCTTAAATAAATTATTTTTTTATTTTATTTTTAGATACTCATTATATCGTTTAACCGTTGTGGTTGCCCTTAGATTTATTAATTGTAGATTTTTAAATGAATCATATGTAACCTAATTTTGCCAACTCTGAAAATTGCATTGTTTGATCTACTATTTTTGACCATTAATGAATACCTACTTCATTTTAATTTTATTTAATTGTAGTTTATTCACACATGTTAATAAAATTATAATTTTATATATCTCTAAAATAAAAACATAATTACATATATATATATAACCATATTTCGTCTAATAGAAAAATAATATGGAGAATCTTCTTAATAAATTTTACATTGAAACTATAAAACGACACTTATTTTAAAACGGAAATTTTTTTTTACAACGACAGTTAAATCAAAACGGAAGGAGTATTATATTAAAAATTTAAAAGAAAGACGTGCACAATCTGATAAAGAGGATTCAATGAATGATTTATATATATTTTATTGTGTTAAAAAAACGTGGATAATCTCACAATGCCCAATAAAATATCAACAATCCAAGTAATGAACATCACGACTCCTTTTCCTCGCACAGAAATGTGTTTATAAATAATAACAATCACGCGAAACTGTGTTTCTTATTCACAAAGTCAAGGATTTCCCCACATGGATTCTCTCGACTTACCTCACACTTCATCTTTCAAGGTTCTTGATTCATCTAAATTTTGAAAAAAAAAGATAGGGTTTGAGAAAAAAATGTAGAGTTATTTCCACATGTATACACTAATATATAATTCATGGTTTGGATGCAACAGGGAGGAAGCGAGTTATTTCTTCGGGATGTGTTTGAGAATATATTGAAGACGTACTTGAAGAAGAACCCAACAACGAAAAGGATATGGGAACTGGTTCAGTCGGTGGACAATGAGAAGATTTGCTACGACCATTTCACTTTCATGACACTTAAGGTATTCTCCATAGAGTTTCCAGAATTCATTGTTATACGGGATTTAGAATTTTCACTACAATAATAAAAAAAAACAAATTAAATTAAAGGGTAATTCTCTTAAATAGTCATTTTTAAGTTTTTGTCACAAAAATAACTCTCAGAAAATAAAATGACCAAAATAGTTTTTTTTTCAAAATTTTAATTTTTTTTTTTTGAAATTTGAAACCCTATCCCCAAACCCACCCCTTAACTCTAAAACCATAAAGTCTAAATTAGTAACCCTTAGGGTATAAATGCATATAAATAACTTTTTTAGCTTCTAAAATTAAAACTATTTTGGTCATTTTCTTCCTTAAAAACTATTTTTGTAAAAAATAAAGTAAAAAAACTATCTAAGGAATTTCTCTAAATTAAATAGCATCACAAAAATCTTTTAGGTTTCTACGATATTTTATCGAGAATTCATTTATAAATCATTTTGGGTTTCACAAGTAACCATAATACAAGCAAACGCAACGGTAACTTAGTCAAAAGTCCGCCTATATATGTTGGTATAACATAGAATAAAAGGAAAAGTAATATGTTGAAGATTATTTAATCTAAAAGGGTTATTTAATCTAATAACATAATAAAAGAAAATCAATTAAAAATGCGAATCTGACTATACCTATAATCTTTTTTTTTTCTTTTTTTTTTTTCTTTTTTTATAGCTATAATCTTCTTTCCTAAACACTTGTAAATGATAAATACAAACGGAAGAAAACGTTTACTTACAACACTAATTACTTAGGAAATGAAAAGAAAATTTTATTTTTGTGTTTCAAACAAAATTCTTATAAAATGAATATCTTGAATTGATTTCTTTGTATGAATAGATCGAAGGTTATGGAATAGACTCAATGTCAAGTTTCTTCATGGATAATGGATATAAAATAGGAGGTGGCCTTGATTTTCCAAAGAAGAACCTGCGAGGTCTCTGGTTTTCTCCTCCCGATATTAACATCCCTGAGGATGGCCACGGCCTAAGCAATGGACCCTTACCCCGACTTGTTATGGGTGAGATTCTTGTGGACGAATTAAGCCCTGCGTCACAGGTATGAGTGATCCACAAACACATATTTACGAAGGAAAGAATTATTATTGAGTAAAATTTTCAAATCGCAATAATTGTAAGAGAAATTAGTTAATAAAATATGATTTAACGTATTTAGTTTACTCTTCACAAAATATAACATTAATTTATATTTTTTATTTTTTATTTTTTGAAAAAATATATATTTGAACTAAAATTGGTTTATATATATATATATATATATGTTTATTCAAAAACTCAGATATGTAAATTTTTGTTTATTCGGTTTATTTTGGTCTATTTATGTGTATTAAATTTAGTTGGTTGATAAATCGATCTTTACTTGCCAACCGAACCATAAACCAATTAAAATTTTAATATTGACCGATTGTTTTATAGTTATTTTGAAATTTTATATTAGAATTATAAAATGTGAGCTGATGTAGATTATATGCATTGTGCTCTTATCATAATCTGATTTTTGCATACTCTTCTAAATTTACCTTCACATACAATTTTGTGTTTTCATGTAAGCATGTCTAAGAAGCAATGACGATTATGGCTTCGGTTTACCTCTGATAATACCTAGGACAATTATTCTGCCTTTTAGACATGTCCTTCATAAATATACACCTTCGATCTGACCTCTAAGACTTGATAAATATCAAAATTGCACATTCAAAAATCCATCTTGAAACATCTTCTTCCTTCTCTCCACTGCTCTAATATGTGTTTTCTTTAAGTCATATAACCATCACTGCCAATCCGTGACCACACCACCTCCCGCGACTCAACTTTGTCATCACTGCCATAGCTCACCATGACCCTACCACCACTTCTCCACCGTTCTACAACAACTTTCATTCAACTCATCCTGAAACTTTGGCATTTATTCACTTTTGTTGCTTTTTATAACTTTTAAAGTGCCATTTGATGCAAAACTCGTCATTTCCTGCATTAATCCAGCATATCCTTTCTTCTCTTTATGTTTCAGTCTAAAGAAGATGATAGAAAAAATATTTAAGATTCCAACTTTTTAAAAATATATTATTTCCTACATTTTTGTTTCTTCTTCTTACCTGAGATAGCTGAGCAAAATCATCAGACTGAGGGCTAAGAAGTAGTTTTAACAATCAAGTTCTTTTATTACTTCAAATGTACATTAGAATATACTCAATTTAAGGTCATACTCGAAATTGTAACAAAATCTTCAAGACAATGCAACTGTTGTTGCAATTATGTTCACATATAACACTTGATGGAACCATGAATCATTCAAGTTTGACTACTGATTATTAGAGTTCGTTAAACGAAAAAACTCATTCTAAATAACGTGTGAAAAATACTCAATGATGTTATTCATGTTGTACCTCAACTTCAGATAAATGTTTAATTTAGTTTTTTATTTTTTAATTGTAGATTTATTTATTGTTTATTTTTTAAAAAATTGTATCTTTACTTATTCTAGTTTTCTTGCTTTTATATCAAATGATAATATTATGATAGATGTTTAATGTAATATTTCTATTTCTTATATTGTAAATTTACTTGTTATTTATATTTTCTTATATTGTATATTTACTTAATGATTATTTTTGTTTCTTATATTGTAATATTTCTATTTCTTATATTGTATATTTACTTATTATTTATATTTTCTTATATTGTATATTAACTTTTTATATCAAATGATAATATTGTGATAGATGTTTAATGTAATATTTCTATTTCTTATAGAGAAATTCCCTTAGATAGCCTCTTTTAGTTTGTTTGTCACAAAAATAGTTTTTAAGGAAGAAAATGACCAAAATGTTTTTTTTAGAAGCTAAAAAAATCATTTATATGCATTTATACCCCTAGGGTTAACTAATTTGGACTTTAGGGTTTAGAGTTAAGGGGTGGGTTTGGGGTTAGGGTTTCAAATTTCAAAAAAAAAATAAAAAAATCAAAATTTCAAAAAATAAAAAAGTCTATTTTGGTCATTTTATTTTTTGAGAACTATTTTTGTGACAAAAACTTAAAAATGACTATTTAAGAGAATTGCCCTTTCTTATATTGTATATTTACTTATTATTTATATTTTCTTATATTATATTTAATTATTAATTATTTTTGTTTTTAATAATGTCACATGACTTCTTTTGGGATAAAGATTTTATACTGATGTGGACACTTCCTGAAATCCCAAATAGTCCATTTTATTAGTATACTTTTATATCAATGATAATATTATGATAGATGTTTAATATAATATTTCTATTTCTTATATTGTATATTTATTTATTATTTATATTATTTATATTGTATATTTAATTTTTTTCTATTGAATGATAATATTGTAATAAATGTTATTGTAATATTTCTATTTCCTATGTTGTATATTTACTTATTATTTATATTTCCTTATATTGTATATTTACTTATTAATTATTTTTGTGTTTTTAATAATAATGTCACATGGTTTTTTTTGGAGAAAAAATTATGATATTAATGTAATATTTCTATTTCCTATGTTGTATATTTATTTATTATTTATATTTTTTTATATTGTATATTTACTTAATAATTATTTTTGTGTTTTTAATTATAATGCCACGTGGCTTTTTCTGAGAGAAAAATTTACGATGATGTGGACGCTCTCTGAAACCAAGGATAGTCCCTTTTAATAGTATAGATTTGTACTTCATATAAATGTTATGGGAAACATGATTTTCCATATCATGTTAGTTTTCATGTAGTGTTTAATTGGTACTTTGACTTCCATCTAATAAATTAAACGTCCACGTTTAAAAAAAAATATTAAACGTCCACATAAACTTTAATGTTATGGTTAAAAATAACATGCTATAATACTCTTTCCATTTCACAAAGAGTGTCGTTTTAGAGATTTTTTTTCGTTACAAAATAAGTGTTGTTTTAGGATTTCAATGCATAATTTATTGATTTTATTTTCTAATTTAATTTTTTATTGGTTGAAATATGATTAGGTGTATGGGTAATGATGTTTTTCTATACTCCCTCTGTTTCATAATAAGTGTCGTTTTAGCTTTTTGCACACATATTAAGAAAACATTTAATTTTGCATATTTCCTATAGAAAAACATCATTACCCATACACCTAATCATATTTCAACCAATAGAAAATTAAACTGGAAAATAAAATCAATAAATTATGCATTGAAATCCTAAAACGATACTTATTTTGTAACAAAATTTTTTCTCTAAAACGACACTCTTTGCGAAACGGAAGGAGTAAAAAATATGCAAAATTAAATGTTTTCTTAATCTGTGTGCAAAAAGCTAAAACGACACTTATTATGAAACAGAAGGAGTATAAACAATCACACCTTCCGTAATAACTAATAACTAGATGAAAGGTACTCCCTCCCCTTCAAGTAGATTTAGGGAAAAAAATGTTTTAAAATATAAGTAGTTTTCATATTTTTAGATAATTTTTAATTTTATTGGATGTAGTGTAACTAATCAAATTAAACAGAAATAGTTGGTTAAATTATATATAATCTATATATTCAATAATATTTTTTAAAAAATAATAACTTTTTATTTTTGTGATTTTAGTTAAAATTTAAGTCACATCATTGTCGTTTATTTAATTTGTTTCCAAAATATTCTCCCACCACCCAATCACTCGTTATTATTTGGTACTATCTCTTTGTTGGTTCTATTTCTAAAATTATTCAATGGTTAATCAGGAAATAATAAGGAAGTATCTGAAACCAGCAGGAGGCAAGCAAGCCCTTCTGTCAAGTATTCTTGGGTCCTTAATATGGGAGAAGCCAACATGGAGCGAATTTAAGCAAATTGCCGAGTATATATTACACTCTCTAAATCACTTCTCTTTAATAATTAGTTACTACACATTAATTTAAATTAGGTAATTAACTGTTGTAACGCTGAAGAGAAAACGAATTGGCGGCTTGGGCGTTTATCAACGGCTACACAATGAACCATCTGGCTTTCGCTGTTCACCGACTTAAACACCGTTTCAGTGACATCAATTGCATCATTCAGTATCTTGAGGAAAATGGATTTGATCTCAACCAGGACGGAGGAGTCCTCAAAGGTTAGATATGAAAAAAATTTTCTTCCCATACCCGTTTTAGACATTAATATAGTTTTAACATTTAATTAGATCGAATAATTTTTCAAATTACAAATGGAAGCTCGTTTTCTTTTTCTCTTGGAAAGAGGATTCTAACTTTAGGGAAAATGGAATTTCTACAATCTTTGCAAATAAAACATATATCATTTGATAATAGAAAAGATTGGTATGCTCCAGATTTGTGTTCAAATCCTTAGTGGGAATAATCAAATGATTATATTCGTACATTCGCAGAATTAAGCATCTCACAATTAGTGAACTATATTTTTTTGTTATAATCCATATTTTCCAAGAAAATAGAGTGATTTTTATTTAATATATTTAAACCGTGATCATAAAAAAGTATATAAATATATTCCCGAAAAAAGTGGATATAGAAAACTCTGTTCCCGGTGTTTCAAAAAAAAAAAAAAAAAAAAAAACTCTGTTCCCGAGCCCCATCGAATCTAAATATCCACCCATGTATGTGTATAAATATAATCTCTTCCGTCAACCATTGATTGGATTGTTGACTAATATCAGTGAGTACTGATGGGCTACTGCTACAAGTGTCGTCACTCTCGGAGCAGCTTCCCGTAGAATTTTCAGACGGTGTAGTCAAATCGGTTCCTGCTTCATACATTGAGTTCACTGAACGTCTCGTTTTGCCACAGTTCAAAGATCTGCCGCATGATCAGGTACGCTACATAAAAGATGCGATGCTTGTGCACTGGATTGTAACAAAGCTTTCACAAATTTTGGATTTTACTTTGTTTATTATAGATAAATAAATTCAAAAGGGATCTATAATGTTTTTTCTTGGATGGTATTCATCTTTTTGTCAATATGTATGAGAGTCGGTACTCCATTATGATCAAGATCTATATCTTTTACCATTTGGTTGCAGATTAAAGAGATCCATAGACGTGAAGACTTTGCACTCAATAACGCGGACAACATTTTAGAAAGCTCACGTTTTAAGTCAGATGTTTAGAATCACTTTGGTTTGGTCATATCATGTATGAAACTAAATAGTATTAATAAGCTTGGGTTTGTCTGTTATAAGTACTATGTTAAGTCTGTGTGCCTTTCTTCTCCATGAAAACATGAGTCTCGTGTTGAGTAATATGATTACTAATAAGTTTAATTACATATATAGAATAATATTCTTCTCCTACTGACCTGCAACATATACAAGTGCTGCTTGTTAATGGAGTCTAACAAGTAGTATGTAGCTAGCAAAAAGCTGCGAAGAAAAGAGGCGTGACGCCAAAGAGAAATGAAGAAAAAAACAGGTTATCAAGAATGGGTGTGTTTATACTTTCTCAACAACAACAACAAAAAAAATGTGATCATTTAAAAGGAATTATAGGGTTGATTAAGTCCCTAAGAGCATCTCCAATCTCACTCTATAATTTACTCTAAAATAGAGTGGGAAATAGAGTAATGAAGAAACAAAAAAGTGATTACTCTATAAATAGAGTAGTCACTATTTTGTTTCTTCATTACTTTATTTCTGACTTTATTTTAGAGTAAATTATAGAATGGGGTTGGAGATGGTATAAGTCACGAGTGATTTACACTCTAGGACAGTTTTTGTCTTTTAATTACATGGTAAGTCACTTGTTGCTACATGAGTAGTTTTTTGGTGGTAAAAGTCATCTTTACCCTCGGTGAAACTAACCCCCTCTATTATTAATTTGTTTTAGTTTATATACGTTGGTTTCTGTGTTGTAGCATCACTTATATATTTTATTAGATTTATATAATTAAAGAAAAGAAAAGTTGTACCTTGTTATCTATTTAAAACTCTTCACCCACGATTTTCTCCACGACATGTAAGTCTGTTCCATTGTTACAATTTCATCGCCAACCATTGACTTTGCATCCGTATCACATTTCAAATGGGAAATTCCAAATTAAAGTAGTTATCACCCAGAAATTCACTTAGTACCTTTATCGTAATTAGGCTGTTTTGGATGAAGGTGGAAATGGTCCTAGATCTAGTGACTTTGATGTTTGATGTGTTGGTGATAGTGTTGGGCATTCGGGTTTTCGGTTTAGATCGGTTCGGTTTATTCGGTTTTCAGGTTATTTGGGTTGGGGTGTTTAGGAACCGTTTAGAAACAAGACATTTTTCGGATCGGATCGGTTTGGGTAATGTTGGGTTTAGGTCGGGTTTCTGTATTTTTATAAAACCCAAAGTGGAACCAAATTATTTATAATTCGGGTTTGGTTCGGATTTAAAACCAAAAAAATGAAAAAATCCTGAAAACCCGGGTTACCCAGGAAAACAGAAAAAAATATTCGGATAATTCGGGTAGTTTGAGTTTTTATAGAAATTTTGTATTTATAAATTATATTTATATATATTTAAATTAAAAATAATTAATAATTTTTAATATATTTAAAATATTTAGGTATCCATTCGGTTTTCGGTTCGGTCCCGGTTCAATTTTGTTTTTTGGGGTTTAGAATTATAAGAACCATTCGGATTTTTGTTATTTCCGATTCGGTCTCGTTTTTTTGTTCGGGTTTCGGGTTTCGTATAATATGTGGATATTATTAAGATGTGTACATTATGTCTAAGGGTACATGTGGATATTATTAAGATGGGTACATGTGGACAATGAAGAAGCAATGTACATATGAATTGTAACGTTATCGTACAAGTGTTTTTTTTACTAAGTTGTACAATTTGATTCCATTTACTTAACTAATTTATACAATTGGTAAATTTATGCGATTATGATAGGCTGTAACTTGTGTTGGCTACGCTGAAAATTTATAAAAACTATTAGACTAGAAATATAGTGGCAAAAGTCCCTTGAGTTTATTACTGAAGACAAGGTGGAAAACAACGCATGTTAATGTTCATATATCATTATATTACAATTTAATAAAAATCTTCATATCTCAACCAAAATTGTTGATATATAAGTGTAAAGTCAAAATGATAGTGTAACATCCTTAACTTTAGTGCACCCGTGTACAATAAATATGGGATAGTGTATTAGTGTACACATTATACCTTTTTGTTTGATGATTTTTTTTAATAACTATTTGATTTTCCAAATTAAATTCAATATAGAAAGTCATTTAGCTTAAGATTTGTTTTGTAGTTAATACGATGTTCTTACATTTACAAATTTTCTGATTTAGAAGAAAGATGTACAAACGATCTCTAATATTTGTGTACACTTGTTCAAATATTTCCACATGTACACTTATTATCAAATGTCCATGTACAATTGGTTCAAATTTTTTTTTACAAAAGTACACCAAACCACAATAAAACATTAACCATTTGATGTCAAAAAGAAAACCATAATATAACATTTTACCCACCCACTTATAGTTTACAAGTCAGTGGTATGTTTCAACATGTACACGCATTTCTTACAATCCACGTGTACATAATCAGTATGTACAACCATTCACGATTTATATCCACATGTTGCAATAGACACATGTACATTGGATTTCAATATCCACTTTACCGGTAAGAAAACTATCACATCTTTCTTCTTCACTAAAACCATGCTCTTGTCCTTTCATTGAAGTTTTCGATGGAACTCGAACCATTTACAGGAGGAAGGAACCATTAGAGGTTTATCTTCCTTCACTTCCGTCGATCTCTCCGTCGCCAACCTCGCTTGGCCTTTCCCTCCCAGTCCATCTTTAATGCCTCCAAGTCTTGTCATCATGCCTCTATTTCAGAGAAGAAAGAGAAGAATATATATATATATATATATATATATATATATATATATATATATATATATATATCAGAAATTGCACCGTGTTCGCAAGCCAGTTTTCTGCTCACTATGGGAAGACTTGGTAAAAAGAATGTTGAAGGAAAAATATACGGTTGATTAGAAACTATGCATGACGAAACCACCCAATTCATTGTGAAATATACTTACCAAGCTATTGTCCACATTATTTGGAGAGAAAAACTGCAGATTATGGTGATGCTCTCTGTCTAGTTCATTGACCAAATAGTGAGAAATTGACTCTGTTCAACAAAAATCGACCGAGATCAAATATTTGTTTCTAAATTATTATATACTAGTTTATAGTGTGTATCTTGTGCGGACTAATATATATATACTTAATATTTTTAATGCTAATGTTTATTTATATAAAAATTTAAATTATTAAATTAGATACAAATTTGAAATTAATATTATAAATCATAAAACTTAAAAATTCATATTGGTAATCACTGTAATAAATTATATTTTTTTGTTTCAAAGTTTTATTTATGGGATGTAAATGTTGCATCAAACCCTTTTTATAGTAATAATCAAATTTGGAAATTTGGATTTAGAATTGAAAACTTATCTTTTTATATACATAGGCTTATTGTAATTGTGAACTGAAAAGAAATCCAAAAGCATTGAAAGGAAACAATATAAACAATCATAACCAGTAAAATATCAAAAAAAAAACAATAACCAACAAACATTACATATTTTCTCTAATTTAGACTTTAAAAACAATGAGAAAAAAATAAAAATAATGAATTACAAACTATTATCTATGTATTCTCTTAAATTATATTTATATTATATTTAGTGTTTGTCAAATTTCTAGTGCTATTTAATGTTTTAATCCAAGTTTTGATGCTTTTATATATTTTTAATATTTTAAGTTAATTTTCATTTTGTAATTTATATAATGTTTACTATTTTGGTTTTAAATTTATTATTTTGATAAAATATTTGATTTTATGGATAAATTCATTATTAGCCTAAATTCATTTGTGATTTTGATGTTTGTCATGTACAAATACAAATTAATTAATTTTAGGTTAGGAATATAATTTTTTAATATTAAATATCTAAAAATATTTAACATAAATACACTCCCTCCTTTCCATTAAGATGGATGTTTGGTGTTTTCACATATATTAAGAAAACACATTACTCATACATTGTTTTTAGAAATTATCAAATTCCAATGCATTTTAACCAATAGTCTTTCAATAAATTCAATTAATTTTATTGAAATTTGCAATTTTTGTATAAAAAATATAAAAAATACATCTTTATGAAACATTTTTTTTTAAAAAAACATTTATCTTAGTGGAACGGAGGGAGTATAATTTAAAATTTATGATATATTTTCAATGATGTTGTATATTTTCATAGATGTGTTACCTTTAATCTTAACTTTAATTTTGTAATAATTATTTGGATCATATTCCAATTAAGAATCAAAGAAACTAGATATAATATTAGTCATTACATAAACTAAATATAAGATAAACATAATTATGATATTATCGGTAGATATTGTTAATATCAATTTTAATATATATTTATTAGTTAAATATTCTATATTATAGCTGAGCTTCTTGTGGACAAACTAAGTCCTGAATCACAGGTATAGTTACGAATCTTGATATATGTAATTTGATATTTATTGCTAATAATTCTTGGTTGTTTTTGTTAATTAGGAGATAATAAGGAAGTATCTAAAACCGAAAGGAGGTAAACAAGCGGTCCTTTCAAGTACTTTGGGGTCTTTAATTTTGGAGAAGCCAACATCTACCGACTTCCAACAACTTGCCAAGTATATAACTCTCTCTCTCTCTCTTTTCTAGACATTATGTGAGAAGTGATATCTAAAAACAGAAAAAGATAAAAATAAACATGAAACAGTAATGTTCAGCAAACAAATATTACTTATCTAGTAAACAGAGCTTAAAGTGCTATAGGTGCACAATAAAAATTTAAAGGTGTGATTTTAACAAAAAAATAACTTTGAGAAATATTCTAGAATAGCATTTAAAAAAAATTGTCACAAAAATGACATCGAAAGAAGAAAATGATAAAATATTTTATTGAAAATGTAAACATACACTTATTTCTCTAGAGTTAACTATTCTAGACTTAAAAACTTAAGATTTGGAGTGAAAAGTGAAGTTTTGGGATGAAAGTTCCAAATTTCAAAAAATAAAAAATTAAAATTTTCAAAAAAAAAAAAAAATTAAAATTTTTTTATTGAAAGTTATTTTGTGACAAAAACTTAAAAATGAGTTATTTGAGAGAATTGTCCAATAATTTGTTGGATAATTCCAAGCTTGTGGAAACTTAACATATTATTGGATGTTTAATATGTTAAGAGATAAACATGAAAAGGAAATCTAGAATAGGAAAATGAAGTTTTCTATTAGATTAAGTTTGTGTTTTCCATATCCCACATGTTAAAGGGAATTGTCTTTCATATAAATATAGGTCTAATGGAGAGGTGTTCCATAAGATCTAAGATAGAGATCATAAGATCTAAGAGAAACATTGTGAGCTTTAGTTTTGAGTAGTTTCTAAAGCTAATAAGAAAAGTTGTTCTTATTAATTCTTTGTTTCTAGAGATTTGAATTGGTAT